>SNQJ01S0000237.1:44835-83475 GCA_010110895.2 Picea sitchensis | reverse complement strand
CTTATGTCGTAAATGCATCATCTGTCAGAAAGCATCAGGGCGGTTGCAAAAAACAGCCTTTCCCTTGCAACCTGTCTCAGTAGATTCTCCTTTCCAGCAATGGGGCCTTGATATCATAGGTCCTATTAACCCTCCGTCCTCACAACAGCACAAGTATATTGTGAAAGCCACAGATTACTTTACACAATGGTCTGAAGCTGCTGCGCTAAGAACTATCAACACCAGTCAGGTAATTGCCTTCCTAAATTCAAATATCATCACTCGTTTCGGTCTCCCTGATTGCCTAGTCTTTGATAACGTTTCATACTTTTCTTCTCTTGAGATGAGTGAGTTCTCTTTGGAGAAAGGAATAAAGCTGAAATATTCTGCTAGTTACTACCCTCAGGGCAATGACTTAGCACAATCGAAAAACAAGAACTTGATCAAAATAATCAAGAGAACTGTGTCTAAAAATCACAAGAATTGGCACAACGCACTGCTTAACGCACTATGGGCTGACAGGGTAACACCCAAAGCTGATATAGGTAACTCCCCCTTTTTTCTCGTTTATGGTAGAGAATCCATTCTGCCACCTCACATTCTTCTTCCTTCGCTTCAATTGTCACAAAAAATCCAAGAAGAAGATTGTCCCCCTTTAGAAAGTCGCATCAACGCTTTGATGAAGTTGGAAGAAGTAAGAACCCAAGCTAAGCGTAAATTAGATCAACATCAACAATTGATTAAAAGCTAGTTCGATTCTAATTTTGCTTATGATAGGAATTTTGAAGTAGGCGACCTCGTCTTGAAGTGGGACAAACCACACGAAGGAAAGGGTGATCACACCAAGTTTCAAAACTTATGGCTTGGGCCATTTTTGATTGCTGAAAGGTTGGCTCCTAGTTCCTTTCGATTACAGAATCTTTAAGGGAAGCTTGACACCTATCCGGTGAATGGCCAAGCCCTGAAAAGATACTTTGCTTGATAACTACCCTTGTATATTATGTAAATATTTCGTTTTTGTTTGCATTTTTCGTTTTCTTTCTGTTTTGGTTTTGATTTGAATTGATCAGTTTTTTGTGTTTTTAGAAAAATACACATACCTGTGCACTGAGCCATTCAGACAAAGACCATAGAAAAATTTCTTCGCTGAAATAACTTCTGAAAGTTTGTACAAACATCAGTGATATATTTCTGAAATTGATATCTATGTTGGAAAAATTTGTTGTTTGAAAGAATTTTATTGATTTCAATCTCTGAGCAAAGTTTGTCATGATCATCTATTCTCTTTTTACACTGTCCTGTTTCCGTAAAGGAATGACTCAAAAGGATGTCTCCCTGTCATAGGAGGTTGTTTTTAAAAATAAAACATTTCTGGAACTGAATAAAGGACAGTGTTAAAAAAATTCTGATGAGGTCTAAAAAATATGTTAAAATATCAAGATTATCAGCGTCACCCCGCTCAGCTATATATCTACAAAAGAAAACAAAATAAAAATATTAATAAGAGCTATGGGAAGTGCTTGTAAACCCGCCGGGATACTGAACAGGTCCGCTGGCAGCGGGTAAATGCAAGCATGGCACCAAGACAGCTTCGTCGGGGTACTGAACAGGCCTGCTGGCAGCGAAGCAATGTCGGGTACATGAAAATCTGTAAAAAATATGAGAAACCTCTTTAATGTCCTTTATTATGATCTAGAACTTATTGACAGGATACAGATGTCAGAGTGGGTTAAATGGAAACCCTGTCGAGGCTATAGACGCCTGCTGGCAGCAGTGGCCATGCCAACAATATTGAAGATTTTATCATTAATATCGTGACTTGTTGATCTTAAGACTGTTATTAGTTTTCATCTTTTAAAACACTGCTGGAAAAAAATGATTAATGACGATGTTAGTACAATTTTCTGGTTGTTATTTTTGAGTTTGAAATTTTCTTTGCTGTCCTAATCTGAATTTATTTCTTTTGACAGAGATAACTACTTCTACCAGTGTGTCGCCATTATTAGCAGCCAATTCAATTTTTTCTATTATCCTATAAGATGCCTACACCTATGTCTGCAGAACTTCAAATTGTCGTCGCATTTTTCAAATAGACAATATTTTCATTTCTTGCGACACTTGCAAATTGGTCTCCATTTCGTTTTCACGACTATAAGCGTGAAAACTCCTCCATCATTATTTGAACTATCATTATCTTTGATTGATATTTTGGATGGCACTTGCCTTTGGTTTATCGTTATGTGGCTGAAAGGATTTTCGAACTATGCCAATTTGGACATTCTTATATTGGTTGCGTAACTTGATTTTATTAAACTGGTAAGGCATTGAGCATGATAGATTTATATATTTTTATGACTTGCCTAGTCATTGAATTGCATAGGGGTCATGGTTTATTTTGTTTTTATATGATGTGATCCTTATTGTTATAGCTCTTGGCTTGTCAATATTTTGAGTTCGATTGGCACAATGGTTTAAAAACGTTTGATTACACATTTATGCAATGGCGCGTGGTTAACATTTGGGTTTGATTTTACATTGAATGACATTGTTTTGAAAAACTATAGTTAATGGCGCGTTGGTATATCACTCACCGTTTGATCCTTTGGTTGGCCGAATAATATGGTTTTGAGCTGTGTTATGATTGTTTGAATAGATGTGGGACTTGGCGGTTGTACTTTGCCATAACTATTATGCATGGCGGTGAATAACTCCACCACCCTCGCATGCGCACATTAATGCTTCCCCTTTGATCGTTCATTGTGGTTAGACCGAATAACTTTGCTCCTGTATGTTGGTGATTTTGAACCAAACCCTTACCATGTGCTCGCACCATGGCTCCAGTCGTGAGGATTGAACCCAATGGCAGCCAGGCTCTGTTGATGTTCGACAATGCCCGCAATGACCTTGAGGACAGTGGGTGGCTTCCGTTTATATAGAAATTTGAGGGTTTTAACCTCTGCGTTGCTAGGCAATTCGCCATGACCTTTGATGGCTATCGAGCCAAGGTCGACGATGTTCAATTGGAAATTGACGACCAGTTTATCAGTCTTGCTACGGGTTTTCCTGCCACTGGACAACGATGGTCCAAGAATTACAAAGTAGAAGAGGTCCCTTGGACGCTGCTCTTCCAGTCGCGTAAGGTCATCTCCTGTGACAAAGGTTTGCTCGTGACCATGTTGAAACAGTGTTGGCATGATTTATTGATGATTATCAAACAGTTTATCACCTGCGAAGGTCGGTACGGGTTTGTTTTCTTACACCACCTTTGTTTGCTTAAGTTTTTTATGGGTTATTAGCTCAATATGCCCTATTATCTGCATAGAATCCTGTTCAAAATGTCAAATAAGTACAAAAGGAACGAGGCTGATAGCATCCTTTTTCACTACGGGCTGGTTAAGATTATTGTGGTCTGTCATTTGAGTCTGCGCGGAGATTGTTGGAACAATTTCCTTGTTCGCAAAGATTTTGAGGATTCGAATCCTCCACAGGTTGACAAACCTGTGGTGAGCGAGGACAAGTCTATACCCTCGGTACCCTACAACATCCTGTTACCTAAATCCTTGCCCAACTCGCCTATCGACCTACCCCACTCTGTGACTAAGGGTGTTGATACTGTTAAACCCTTGGGCAAAAAGCCCAAAGCCAAACCTACTGCAAATGCCAAAGGTAAAAAGAATGCCTGTTTAATTTCTCAGATGGCAAGAAATAAGAAAAAACCTCTTGTCGATCCGAACCCTATCGTGTTGAGTGAAGACTCTGATTCGGAGGTGGAGCGTTTCTTGGCTAGCGAATACCCCTATTCGGAAGGTTTGTGTGTCGAACCCTCGTATGACTTTGTGTCAAACCTACCCCCTTGCCTGCAGAATGACCCTAACTAGCCAGGCATTAAGCTGCCTTGTGAAGCCCCCGGTCATTCATCCAAACCCTCTCCTGCTCTGTCGAAATCTACAATGCCACCCTGTGATCAATGTAGCTCGTGGTTAGAAAGATACTATCTTGACGTTCCAGTGCTACAGTCCATAATTCACTCTTTGGAGGACCAGGTTGCACGGCTTACCAGTCAAAAGGCTAAGTTACAAGCCACTGATAAGAAACAAAGAACGACAGGCTCCATCTTGTTTAAAAATGTGGAATCAGCTACGGCGGTCATGAATTCTAAGTTGGCATAGTTTGAGCAGCCTCACAGTTATGTTTTAATATCGCTTGTTTATATAATGAATTCGAATTTGTTTTTGGATAACTCTGATTACAGCATTGATTGGCTTTGTTACATAATATGCATTCTAGGCATAGCTATGCTTTGACTAAATGGAATTTAGTTTTCCCTGTTTAGCTTCGATTGGATTTTCATCGATTTGATTGTATCTTGGTGTGAATTTGATTGGTTAAATTTAGCTAAAATGGATGCTCTGTTGCTAATCGAAGTCATTTGTATCTATTATAGACGCAAGTTGTTTCTCATGTTTCAATTTTTAAACACAATCACATTTCGGTTCGATTTGGTTATAATGTATACGATATGATTGGCAATAATGGTTAGCTGTTACGGTTTTATGTTCCATATGATTTTTGACCAACAGGAATATAATTCGGATTATTTTCGATGTGACTCTGTACACATTCACCCAAATCGTGAATAGATTCGATTCATAACAGTTATACCCGGTCGGTTAACTCGCATTGGTTTACTCGACTATGTTATCAGTTGGATTCATATTGCAATGATATGCTGTTTGAATTTGATTCCAAGAACGAAATTGACTGTATCCAGGTTCACGATTTGTTTCTATAATTAAACTCAGTCGTGACTTGTTTTGATTATTTGCCCAGTTGATAATTATAACCTCTTTTGATTCTATTAAGATTGTGATCATGACTTATCAATCCTGTTTGTTGACTGTGCAAGGATCGATCGCGAAATAGGTTGGGTCGATGTTGTTACGTATGATTTTGTTTACACATAATCGAAACAGTGTTTATATCTTTACATTTGATTGAACGATATGAATATGTGGTTATATCATTATAGTTGTGATAAGTGGAAATGGTTGTGTTGGATTGGATCGTATCACATACGATATGACTCACTATTGATTTCATTTGGATATGAAACAGTCTTGTTACTATTTGACCCGATTTTATGGTAACTGAAAAACAGAGTATTCTTACCCCTGTTTTTGATTGAATCACTTTAGATTATGTTTAATATTGAATGATAAAATCATTTGAATCTTGAGTGATTCGTTTCAAGTGATCATTGGAAGAAAATTGGTTTTGATTATTTTAAAAGATTTGATTTGATTTTTATTCTAATCCTGTATGTTATTTTAGACTAGCTACAGAATCAGATGATTCTGTAGCTAGGTCTGTAGGATTAGATTTTAATTATTTTGCTACTAAAATAGCTTTCTAATTTGTTGATTTTGGTCTATTGCAGATGAATTTGAAAATGCATTGGATCTGATGAGCAGTTAGGGGATATTTGAGATATTTTACTTGCATTTTGATTTCCTAGTTTAGTTGATTTTGGGAATATCTTCTCAGATTATGTAAAACAGTTTGATACTATCCACAGGGAGGTTTTACCCTGTGGAAAGACTTATATATACTTATTATTTTTTGTAATAATCATCCTCATTCGTGGGAGAACAAGGATATGGAATTTTAATACAGACTGAGGCAGAATTTGGTGTTTTTTTACAGCTTTAGCTTCTCATGATATCAATATTTTGTTTCATGTTGTGTATATCAATTTGTATTCGGTTAATGACTACTTTAGCTATCTTAATCATTTAAAAATGATATAATTTAATCACTGTAATCCATATCTGATTTCTTCCAAGCATTTAAAAAACATAGCAATTGCATAGTTCAGTTTGTGAATGACAAATTTCTCTTCTTCATAAGTTGATTTATTAAATATAAGTTTTTGCATAACAGGTTTCCCTTATTGCAGAGATTTATAAATCATATAATTGTTATGATTTTTTATGTCTTGTTTGTCCTGTTAACAATTCAAAGAGAAGCGCAGCCTATCGTTTACGAGAAGCTTTTGGATAAACCGGTGCGAGTTTCCTTCCTCCGACCAGCTTTGAAGTCATCATACACAGGGCAGACTTGGAGCGTTTCCGGGTCAGTTTTTCATTTGTTTGTTTAGTGTAAGTTTAGTTTAGATATAAGTTTAGTTAGATATATGTGTGTTTAATATATTAGATTGTTTAATTTCAGTAAGTTTTACTTCTTATTTATAAAAATAAAAAAATCAACAAAATATCTCTCGTTGTCTAAGGGCAGAAATCAAATGAGTTTTACAGGTTTTATTCAAATCTGCAAGTTGTAGATATTGTATATTTGTGAATACGTTGTAATTCAATTAGTAATTAGATATTTAATTGTTAGAGTTAGTGTAATAGTAATTAGTAGTTTGTATATAGAATAGTTAGAGTAGTTATATTTAGTTTTAGTTTAATTTATTTAGTAGTTTGTTTTATTAGTTTTAGTTAGTTTAGTTTGTTTTATTAGTTTTATTTAGTTTAGTTTATTTTATTAGTTTTAGTTAGTTTAGTTTGTTTTGTTAGTTTTAGTTAGTTTAGTTTGTTTTATTTGTTTTAGTTAGTTTAGATTAGTTTTCTCTTTGGTTTTCTTAGGACCTTAGAGTGGCCAACGGAGTCGTTAAACCCGTCAGGGTGGTTCATTCCAAACGGCTTGGGTTATTAGACAACCCCGGACCGGCTCCACTCTCTCAGTTGACGGACGGTCAATTTCGCCTGTCAACACCTTTTGACTCCAAATAACTAACTATGAAAGTAGTTTACCATTGTTTCGGACTCCGAATGAAGATTGATGTTAGTCATCAATCTAGATATACCTCTTTCTAAGATCTGATCTCATCCATCCATTATTAGCATACAAAGAAAAACTTTGGGCATTCCCTTAGACATGAAAATCAAGGCCAAGAGTGGAATATTCTTCGATACCTTTATATTGGAGAACAAATTACTCTATCAACATTTATCCTCTTATAGCTATGACTCCTAAAGTATTTTACCATTATTTCAGACACTGGATGAGGGCACACGTTGCTCATCGATATGGATAAATATATGTCTGAGATCTATTCTCATCTGTTCATTCTTAGCACATGAATGGAAGGTCTGGGTTTATAATCGACGGTCATAATTGACTACTGATCTTGATCCAACGGTCACGGTTTCTCCTGACCTACAATATTCAATATTTGTTCTCTGACCTACATATGAACATAATTCAACTCTATTATTCCTTGATTTCACTATGATTGAGTTCTCCATTGGTTATCGACTGTTACTTGGCCTTGATCTATCTCTAATCAACTCAACAATACTTCATTTTCTTAATTGAGGTTTCTTTCATGGTTTGAACTATGAAACACAATCCATGATTTGATCTAAATCATAAATCTCTTGTGATCAATGATAATAATCCTTGGACCTAGAATCACAATATTCCTTCCTTCATCAATGAAAATGGTCAGTCTCTCCTTGCTTGTGACATCAATGACATATGAAGATTTCTTCATTTGACATCAATGACAACACAGCTTCCAATAATCTCCCCCTTTGTTATTGATGGAAACACATATTCTTAAACTAGTTTGTGCAAGTATCCTTTGTCTGCAAGTCTCCCCCTTGACAACCTTATTATTCACTTGTTCCCTCAAAAAATGATATTTGATTGGGATATGTTTTGTATTTGAGTGTATTATTGGATTCTTTGAAATACTTATAGCATTGTTGTTGTCACACAAAATATAAATTGGTTGATTGTGTTCTACCTTTATGTCTTGCAGTGTTTGTTTCATCCAAATATGTTGTGTGCAACAAGATGTTGTTGCAATGTACTATGCTTTTGATGTGGACAATGAGATTGAATATCATTTCCTGTTGAGCTAGCACACTAATCAATTTTCCAAGAAAAAATATCTTCCACTTGTGATCTTCCTTTCATCAACACTACCTTCCCAATATACGACAGTGTATGTTGTTAGAGTAAAGTCTTCTCCTTTTGGATACCATAGTCCAAAGTACCCTTTAAATATCTAAATATTTGTTTTACATCCTATACATTTGTTTCCTTGGGTGCATCTTGAAATCTTCCAACTATCCCTACAACATACATTATGTTTGGCCTTGAAGTTGTCACATAAAGGAGGCTTCCTATCATTGACCTGTACAACAATTGATCGATTTCCTTAGATTTGTCTTCCTTGATAATTTTACATCCAATAACCATGGGTGTGTTAAAAGGTTTACAATATTCCATCTCAAACTTCTTCAAAATCTCTTTGATGTATTTGGTCTGAGAGATTAATATGCCTTTTCTTGTTGAGTAATTTGCAGTCCCAAAAAGAACAACAATTATCCAAGCATGGACATCTCAAATTCCTTTTGTATTTATTTTGTAAACCTTTGTCTCATTTCATCATCATTACTCCCAAAGATAATATCATCTGCATACACTACTACGATCAACATTTCTGCATGATTTACTTTGGTGTAGATATTTTTCTCTGTTGTTCCCCTTTGAAACCTTGTTGATGCAAGTGCTTGTCAAGTCTTGAATAACATGCTCTGGGAGCTTTCTTTAAGCCATATAATGATTTATTTAATTTGAAAACATAGTCTTCATTTTCTAACAATAGAAACCCTTCAGGTTGTTCTATGTACACTTATTCCTCTAGATCTCCATTTAGGAATGTTGACTTGACATCCATTTGATATACTTTAAAATTATTAAAGCTTGCAAATGCAAAAAAAATCCTACTGGCTTCTTGTTATAAAAAAAGGATCGTGGAGGAATAAAATAAAATAAAACACAGAAGATACACAATACAATAGAGACACAGATATACCTGGTTCACCCAGTGTGGGATACGTCCACCAGAGAAATTTCTAGGTCCTTCTTTTTTATTATCCAACAAATGAAGGGACACAACCTACATCACACCCATTGTAACTTCCTCTTCTTTATCTCATAGTCTCCTCTCTCATAATACAATATTTGCAAATGATACATAGCCGCAATACATTTCCCTCATAAAAGAGGGTTTCCTTCTAGGGAAAAAAACCCTAAAATAACTTATATTGTTAGATCCATGACCTTATAATGAATGTTCTAGATTTACTATGAAATTACAATATACATTTACAAGGAAAATTTTCCTTCGGGGTCTGCTTGCCCCTGAACCCCCCAACCAGGGGGATGAGCCCCTCGGACCCCACAGGGGGAGAAATCCCCCCCTGCAACCCCCCTGCGTGGAGGGGTGTACATTCTTCATGGGGTATAAACACAACTGAAAACAAAGACCTCTGAATCAGGAAGATAACCAGTCTCCACAACCAACAATCTCCCACTTGGAGACTAATCACAACAAATCCATTGTTGTTGTACTTGTTGGACTATGATCCACCTTGAACATGGAAAAATTCTCATCTTCACATTCATGCTTGAAGACCAACTGAAACTGAGCAGGAACTTAGTTTCTCCTCGGTTACTCCCTTTGTTAACATGTTTGCAGGATCCTAGCTAGTGTGTATCTTTTTCAGCTTCAAATGTCCATCTTCCAAGACAGATCATATGAAATGATACCTGAGATGTATATGATTAGTATTCAAATGGAAGGTTGAGTTATTTTCAAGATGAATGTAACTCTCTTTATAACAATACAACCTATTATTCTCTTGCTTCTTTCCCAATTCCTCCATAAACCTTTGTAACCAAATCGTCTCTTTACTAGCCTCTATAGAAGAAACATACTCTGCCTATGTTGTTTAAAGTGAAACAACCTTTTGCAATTTTGAAATCCAACTTACTATTGTTCCACCTACAGTAAAAATATAACCTGTGGTGCTTCTCCTGCTATCTTTATCACCTGCCATATATGAATCAACATGTCCCTGTAGAACAATGTTTGAACCTTCAAAACATAATGCAAGAGTAGAAGTACCTTTCAAATACCCGATAATCCACTTTACTTCCTCCCAATGTTCTTTACCTGGATTAATCATATACCTACTCACAACTCCCACTGCATGTGCAATATCTGGTCTTGTGCAAACTATCGCAAACATCAAGCTGTGAAATGTTGATGAATAAGGGACCCTGGACATGTATTGTATCTCCTCCTATGTCTTGGGACAAATGTCTTTAGTTAATTTGAAATGGTTGGCCAAATGTGTACTAACTGATTTTGCATTCTGCATTCTAAACCTCTCCAACAACTTCTCTATGTACTCACCCTGAGACAATGTCAATTTGTGATTTTTCTTGTCTCTTGTTATTCTCATACCAAGGATTTTCTTTGTAGTACCCAAATCCTTCATTGCAAATGAATTAGCTAATTTATTCTTGAGCACATTTATATCCTACATATTAGACCCTGCAACAAGCATGTCATCTACATACAATATCAAGATAATATAGCTTCCATTTTCTATCATTTTAAAATAAACACGGTGATCAAAATGACATCTACTATAACCTTTTTTCTATCATAAACCTGTCAAACTTCAAATACCACTACGTTGGAGCTTTCTTTACGCCATACAAGCTCTTATTCAACCTGCATACCAAATTTTCCTTCCCTTTGACCTCATACCCCTGTGGTTGCTACATATAAATATCTTCCTCCAAATCCCCATGGAGAAAAGTTATTTTTATATCTAACTGTTCAAGATGCAAATATTCTACTACCACAAGACTTAAAATAGTCCTAATTGAAGTCATCTTAACTACAGGAGAAAATATTTCATAAACATATATACCTTTCTTTTGTGCAAACCCCTTTACAACAATTCTAGCCTTGTACCGCTTTTTTCCTCCATATTCTTCCTTCAACTTGTAAACCCATTTATTCAGCAATGTTCTTTTTCCTACAGGAAACTGAACCAAATCCCAAGTATGGTTATTTACCAAGGAATCCATTTCCTCTTTTATGCCTTGCTCCCACTTCTTTTTAGTGTCTACCTACATTTCCTCTTCATAACATTCTGGTTCACCAGAATCAGTCAACAATAAATAATACAATGAAAGAGAGTATTGTTCAAGGGGTCTACTTAACCTGGTAGATATTCTAACAACACTTGCAGGAGTTTGAGGTACCATTTTCTCCTATTGTTATACATTTTTATTTTTTGGTACCTTTGGAATTTGTTTTTCAGTGATCTCATCAAGCATTGTGTATTCTAGTTTTTGTTTTTCCTATTTTTTTTCCTGCAACTGATCTTTGTACATGATATTCTCATTGAATATGACATCTCTACTCCTAATTATTTTGTGATTTTCATAATCCCATAAGTGATAACCAAAATCATTAACATTGTACCCAATAAAGGTACACTTCTTGGATTTTTCCTCAAGCTTTGTTCTATTTTCTTTATCAATATGGACAAATGCTTCACAACCGAAAGTCTTCAAAAAAAATAGTTTACTTTTTTACCTATCCATGCCTCCTCTGGAATTCCACCATCCAAAGAGTTTGAAGGTCCTCTATTTATTAAGTAAACAACAATATCTATAGCATATGCCCAAAACTGTAAGAGAAAACCATCATGCAATCCCATACTCCTTGCACGCTCCATGATTGTCCTATTCATCCTTTCTGACACACCATTTTCTTATGGTGTTCATGGAACTATCTTCTCTCTACGAATCCCATGGTATGAACAATAATCATCAAACTCCTTGCTGCAATATTCACCTCCATTTTCTCATATGAGACACTTCAAATTTTTTCTTGTCCAATTCTCAGTCAAATATTTCCATTTCTTAAAAGTATAAAAAACATCATATTTTTGTGGAATGCAATAAACCCAAGTTTTTCTAGTTACATCATCAATAAAATTAACATAATAATGAGAGCCACCAAGAGATGATACCTAAGATGGTCCCCATAAATCTGTATGCACAAGATCTAACCTTTCACTCTTCTTTTCTTTTTTGACTCTAAGAAATCTAACTCTCTTTTGTTTTCCATAAACAAAATGTGCACAAAAATCAAAATCAATTTGTTTAAGATCTGGCAACAAATTTCTTTTGTGAAGTATCTGCATCCCTTTCTCACTCATGTGTCCAATCTTATGATTCCATATTGTTGTATCCACTCCTATAGAAGTTAAATAAATAGAAGAGTCAGTATTACCAGTAAATAAATACAATGTACCTACCTTCTCTCTTTTTTCTATCACCAATGATCCTTTGGTGACCTTCCACACCATATCTATAAATATGGATATACAACCTTGTTATCGGGATAATTGTTAAGTGTGGACACAAATCAATCCCCCTAGTTTTATTATGAAAATAGAACAAAACAAGACAGTACACAACTCTTTCCTTAGATTTCAATTATCAAATGAGAAATGGATCTAGAAAATACCTTTTAAATATCGAAGATCCGACTTCGCCAATGCAATCCAAGCTCCGTCGTGAGGCTTATGGAGAAATATCTACAAATAAACACAAGCCAACAAAGAAAATAATAACAGAGTCTATTTGATATGAAACTACATATGTGATCAAGGAATCATACAATATGAGCAAATAACATTCATATAGGAAAGAAAAGTATATATGTATTAAAGAATGTGGAAGAAAGATACAACCAGATGCCTTGATGTTGGAAGGTTACTTCCAACAGTTCCTTTCTTCCCACACACTTCTTGCTCCAATGGATTATGGAACTGTGTATCTGATAGCTACTCACAATCTATCTTGACAAAGAAAAGCTCAAAGCCACTCTAACCAAGCTAACAATCTCAAGCAAAAAAAACTAACTTTCTCCATGAGATCTCCTCTCCTTTTATAAGATGAAGAGGATAAGTTGAGGAGGTTAGGATGATCCCACTAAATCATGAAAGCGATTAAGATCCAAACTGTTCAAAGGCCACCTCACCATAGAAGCTTCTCCTTCTAGAAGCATCGAGAAGACGCTCATTTTTCCCACGTACAAGAATTTATACACCCTAGCTATAGTGCAGCCTACAGAAATCAGACATTTTTGCACCGTAGCTATAGTGCAACCTGCGGAAACTCCATAGCCTATCTATAGTACATCTTTCAGAAATCAGGAATTTTTGCACCCTATGTATAGAGCACCCTATGGAAATCCTCTTTAATAGGGTTTTTACAAAGGAAAATACAACTTTTTCTCTCAGTAAAAGTTCTTCTCCCTTCTTTCTTCACGAATTCAGGCCACTGACCCCTCTGAAGGAAACATATAGGTTTACATCATTAACGATTATAGGGATGATGAAAATAATGTGTAACAAAGAGCCCCCCAAAGTATGAATTAAGAACAAAGTGATAGCTGAAATTCTTTGTCGAGTGTGTGTAGGGAACAAGGAACACGTCGGTCGAAAACCTGCCATCAAACAAGGAAATACAGTACAATAATATATCATCACTGAGGTAGGAATTCCCATACTTAGAATACAAATG
This sequence comes from Picea sitchensis, assembly GCA_010110895.2. Classification (NCBI taxonomy): domain Eukaryota; kingdom Viridiplantae; phylum Streptophyta; class Pinopsida; order Pinales; family Pinaceae; genus Picea; species Picea sitchensis. Next base: position 70,020 of record SNQJ01S0000237.1, on the reverse strand, counting down.
ACTCAAAGCATCAATGCCAAGATGCAAAGATCCATGTCAGGTAATATAGTTCATGGCCACCAAACATACACTATGGATCCATGCCATTATGACTCAAATTTGAACATAGCCACCAAAAATACACTGTGGATCCATGTGTTAAAAATTCAAATTTGAACATAGCCACGAGACATACAATGTGGATCTATGCAACAGTAAAAACTAAATATACTCCAATGCAACCTGAATCTATCATAAAAGATCCAGGGTATTCATCTCCACCACTCTATAGTACGAATCTAATCGCGTGAACACATGTGCTAAAGTCGAGCATGGTAGAAACCACTTGATTACCGTTCATTAGTGAATATCGTTAACAAGTGCGAGGTAAATCACCATTAATTTCAATGACCCCCAAGGTACTCTAGTACAATCCAACGAATGTGAATTAATGAGATGAAGTTGAACACTCGATGGAATCTCTCGATCATGAGTCGATAATGAAAACCACTGTCGAAAGCGAGGAAACCTTCCATTGAGGCATGCAAGTTCCAAGGTACCAATTATTTTCTAAGTCTAATTCCTAGATAATGAGTTGAAGTCGACAGGAAAAGACTCATCATAGGAGGGATTTAATGTATCCCCCATCAATGACACAAAACGGGTAACAAGATTTTAAGTAGATCAAAATAAAAAATGATTTAGGACTGACTCATGGATGGCCGATGCAATAGAAGTCTTAAGGATTGCATAAATGGCCAACGCAATAGAAGGCATTCCGGGTTGAACTTCTCTTTGAACATATTGACGACACGACCACTGTCTTGGAAACACTGACTCAACAATAGGGATCACATACCAATTTGTAATCTTATAAAGGAGTATGATCAAGAGACATGCGTATATTCCAACCTAGAAACAAGGTGAGTGAAAGGGTGTCATGTTCAAAGGTGACTCTTCCATAGAATACAGGTTTAGATACATTTATTTCCCAATTTTTTCCCCACCATTTCTAGCAAGTACCTCTTTATTTTTACACAAGATTGAGGAGGATAACATATGCTTGAACTATAATATCATCCTTCGGATGAGTCCTTTGGAGTATATTTAATGAACCCTAAGAAGGAGTGGTTCAGTCCCATATGGGTCTTTCGATGTTTGTTTAACGAGTCCAAAGAGAGAAAACTTGGGGGTTTTTCCTGTTTAGAGAGTCTGAAAAACACTTAAAGAGAACTCTCTCATTTCCTTTTTCGTAAATTAGTTTGACGAGACCAAAAAAGTGACAACCTACCGCCCATCGAACGTTTTCTTCAAATACTTTTACGAGCATGAAAAGAACAAGGTCGCTTGGCAATCCTTTCATGTTTAGAGAGTATGAAAAGAGCTTAAAGGGAACTCCAATGGGTTCGTTTTTCGTATAACCTTTACGAGTCTGAAAAAGTGATAAAAGTATACTCGGTTACATTATCACGTATTTACGAGCACAAGAAAGAACAAAGACTAAGCTCGGTAACTTATTCTTATGTATTTACGAGCATGAGAAAGAACAAAGACTAAGCTCGGGATTGTTTTCATTTTTACGCAAGCTTTAAAACAAAACAAAACTATGCTTGGGATAGATTTTATTTTTACACAAGCTTAAAACTAGCCAAAACCATGCTTGGACCTGGTTTCATTTTTACACAAGATTGAACCAAAGAAAACTATGCTTGAGGTAGGTGGTTTCATTTTTACACAAGCTTGAACCATAGAAAATAATGCTTGGACTTCCCAACACATAACCCAAGGATGGTTAGTACTTAGCCCCCAGCTTAAGAAGCTAGTGGTTTAACTTTAGCATGAAGTCCAGAGGCTAGAAGCATTGCCCCCCAAGATTCATCTCATCCAATGGAACAAGTGGATTAAATGAAGCTTCAAATATTATACGTAGGACTTGACTCAAACGGAGAGGGGGAAAATTTATTTCATTTTTTAACGAGCTTGACACAGGAATAGGAACTATGCTCGAGAATCTAGGTTCAATCTCTAGACCTCTGTTTCATTTTTTAACGAGCTTGACACATAAACAAGAACTATGCTCATAAGCTCTATTTCATTTTTTAAAGAGGTTGCTACAAATAGGCAAAAACTATCCTCATAACTGGTTTCATTTTTTAATGAGCCTGAAATCAGAAAACCATGCTCATAACCTATGTTTCATTTTTTAACGAGGTTTCCACAAAGACGAAAAAACTATCCTCATAACTGGTTTCATTTTTTAACAAGCTTGAAATCAAAAAACCATGGTCAAGCTAACTTCTTGATCACGACTTCCAAGAGGATAGTGCTCTGGAAGGACACCATGTCAAGGGACAAAATTCGGTCATGGTGTCCAAGAGATCTTCATTTGATGGAGGAAACACACTCTAGAAGGAACACATGTCGAGGGTCGTGATATGGGTAAGGAGGTTAGGCTCCAATAACCCTATCGAAGATATCACCATGTCAACTATTGGATCCAAGTCATAATATATTGAGCATACAGCAAGAGGCTCATCTGCATCAGCAGTTGAAGGCATGGGAGGCAATGCCACATAATTAACTTGTGGTGGGGGAAATACCGTCTACATATAAGAACCATTTAAAGAGGCCATCTAGTCAGGACTGATTAATGAAAGTTGATCAATAGTCACAATTCTTCCATCATGAGGGAAAGATATCACATGAAAAAGAGTGGACACAATAGCTTGTTGGTTGTGGAGCCTGATTATCTTCCTAATTCAGAGGTCTTTTGTTTTCAGCCGTGTTTATACCCCATGAAGTATTTACACCCTAGAAGTATGTACACTCTTCCATGCAAGGGAGTACAGAGGGGGGTTACCCCCTCTGCGAGGTTCGCGGGGGCTATCCCCCCAGCTGTGGGGTATGGGGTCAAGCAGGCCCCCGGCAGGGGTTCGGGGGCAAAGCCCTCGAAGGAAAAAATGCCTTGTAAAAGTATATTGTAATTTCATTGTAAATCTAGACCATTCGTTATAAGGTCGCAGATCTAATCGTAGAAGTTATGTTAGGGTTTTTTTCCCTAGAAGGAAACCCTCTCTTATGAGTGAAATGTATTGAGGCTATGTATTATAGCAAATATTGTATTCTGAGATAGAATACTATGAGAGAAAGAAGAGGAAGTTACAGTGGGTTTGTTGTAGGTTGTATCCCTTCATTTGCTGGATAAAAATACAGGAAGGACCTGGCAATTTCTCCAGTGGACGTAGCCCACACTGGGTGAACCACGTAAATCTGTGTCTCTATTGTATTGTGTATCTTTTGTGTTTTGTTTCTGCATTTGTTTTATTNCTGGGTGAACCACGTAAATCTGTGTCTCTATTGTATTGTGTATCTTTTGTGTTTTGTTTCTGAATTTGTTTTATTTTATTTCTCCATGGTCTTGTTTTTCTAACATAGCTTTCATGCCATAGACATAATCTCACCCAAGGAGTAAAGAAAAATCCAAGGTGTCTTGGACTACCATGACATCAATAAAGACAGTTTTCCCTCCCAAAGTTACAGGAAACTAAGGAAGGGTCCCTAAAGGTTGATTGGTTCTTCTGTTAAAAGCTAACCGATTCTACGTAATCGGGGCAAGTTGAGGACAACCCAAAGCTTGCCAAGAAATAGAGGATAAAATACTAACAAACTCACCTTCGTCTATCAGTGTCTGAGGAACGTCCCAACCACAAACCTCCACTGTAATCTGGAAAGGAATGTGAGAGGGAGGACGAAGTCCAGTTAGCACACCCCAATTAAAAAGGATGGCCTCATTACTTGGAGGAGGTTCCATGGGAGAAGGAGGAATGCCCCCCCCCGACACGGTAGATTCTGTACCAACGAGAAAAACATCGACAGTATCAGGTTTACTCTCTAGCGAGAGAGTAGGACCGACTGATAACAACGTCAAATCGACTACTGGGGTTTCATTATCCAAGGGGTGAATGGGGTCGATAGGTGGAAACAGATCAATCGCTTGGGTTTCACTCTCTGGCGGGAGAGTGGGATCAACCGAGGATGGGATCGGATCAACCACTTTGTCAACTGGTTCAACTAAGGACATGACCGGATTGACTACATGATCAACCGGACTTACCGATGAAGGGGTTGGATCGATCATTCCATCAACTATAGGTGGGTCGAGAGTAAGCTTGCAATAAGCAACTGGAAGTTGGGGTTGTGAAACAGTCATTTCTTCCAGTAATTTTGAGGCTTCGTCCATACAAGGGTAAAGGTGAGTTAGATTAATCCCTTTACATAACATACATGGGAACTTGACTCTACTTTTTTTCTTCCCAACGGTATCTTGACTAGTTGACGGGAGGTCATCAACATGTTGTTCAGAGGTTGACGACATGGGTTGGTGAGGTTGTATAGACTATGCTTCTATAACCTTGGATAGACCAAGGAAATCCTTATGAATATGGCTATCCCTACAAAGATTGCAAGGGTACTTTGGCTTATGGGTTGTTTGAATGATATTGGCATCATCAACACTACCAGCATGATTAAAAGTAATTGGTTTCTTTCCAACATGTTCAACAATGGTTGGAAGTTTGGACCCTTGTTTATTTTTCTTCTTCTTATTCTTCATTTTCTTCTTCTTCTTATCCACCGAGTTACTATCTTTAGATCTTTCACTCAACGAAGAAGATGAAATGGAAGAAGACCTTGCAAGTGAATAAGGTGAAGAATATCTTACTGGTGAAGAAGGTGAAGGATCAACATGAGGTTGATGTTCTTGGGGGGAAGTGCTTACAAATGAAGCATTAAATTCATTTGGGACTACCTGAGTGGAAAACAACCATACCGGTAATCCAATTGTGAGACCTAGAAGGCTCAAAGTAGCTATGTGAGGAGGACCAATGTTTTCATAAGAAGGAAAAACAAAAGGTTCCCCTAGAGAAGAGGTTTATTCATTGGTCATTATGGGAACTGACGCCATTAAAAACAAAAAACCAACCTAGATTCCACTAGGTAAAACAAACAACACACGCTAAAAATCTAGTAAGCAAGAAAGCAAACAAAACCATACCACAATGAGCACACCAGTTGGTGATGAAATCCAACATCACGGGAACAAATTAAGAAGGGGCTGAGATAGAGTGGGTGGAAAAGTTACGTTGGTAACCTGCTTAATGGACTTACACCCTGGTGCAAGCTCCCACACATAATCATGGGTATACCCTCCAAGGAGCCCAAGTGAGTTTGACCAAGGTCGATTCTAGGTACCATGAAGACTTGCCCCTCCACAGTCACCTTGTGTAAATACCCTAAAGAGATAGGAGACTAAGGTTACCAACTACAACAATGATGCCTGGGGAAACAGTTGACAATCGTATCCATGTGCAAGGGAAGGGTATCTAGCCCGAAATCAACTTGAAAGGCTTCCACTCATAATTGTGGGCATACATTCAAGCGACCCCCATAATAAGTGCAATCTCTACACCAAAACCAACAAAGCAGGGTGAGTAACTCTGCCAGTCTTAATGTCGCCTCGTGATTGACCCTTGTGTTAGAAGGGCTTCCTAGGACAAAATGTAGCAAGTGGATTTAGAATCTCCCTATCACAATATTATATGTTTTTTTGAAGCTTTGGAAAGCTATTTTTCACACCTATTCCAAATCCCTACAACTAATCTAATATAGGTTTTCTACCAGAAAATATAAAAATGTCTAATCAATTTTTATAAGCGCTTTATTTTAAGGTTGTTGTTACTCAAGAGGAAAATGGAGTGGACAATATGGTGTTTTGACCGACTCGAAAGCTATGCAAAGAGATGAAGATGTAGTCTTTTCATTTCGATGAAAGTTATATTACGAGAAGGAGAAAATGTTTATCATTCCCATATGCACATTGTCCCAAAATTTTATTAAACTCATCAATATCAAAATCCTCAAGAACTGAGCAAAAGAGACTATACACCAATACACAATTCTCGAATTATGTTTAGAATTCAAGACCAAAAACGCAAAAAATCATGCAATTTTGCTACTTCAAATGCAAGGATGCCCCCAATCTAATATAAAGTAAGAAATCATTTTTTTTTTGTTTCAAAGAGACACTAAAAGCAAGAGAGAGTTTCCTCAAAACAAAAGCAACCCAAATTAAGTTTCTCTTTTAACATGAATTATTCAATAAAAGAAAAAGAAGTTCTTTCACTAAACAATTCTAAAGAAAAAAAATGCTTTTTAACTGAAAGACACTCAAAACAAGAGACCAAATCCCTCAAAAGAAAACAAAGCAAAGATGGCTAAAAGCAGCTCAAAAACTGTCAAGCAGACTATAAACAGTCAAATATAGGCTCCAAAAATTCATCCCAGATGATCAAAGAAAAATTGGGTATCAAAAGATAACAAGACCCAATCCAAAAAATTCACAGACGCCGTCGCAACCTAGCAGTAGGTTACAGTGCAAAAATCAATAGTTTCTGCATGCTAGAAATGGGTAGGGTGCGAAAAGTTTGCACTGTGATAAACAGTGAGGGTGCGTAAATCAAAGGTTTTCGTAGGTTGTATATATAGTACAGTGTAGAATTTTTTGTAAACAAAGGAATTTGGAAAAGAGGACTAAGGGTTCAAGTGAAATTTCAGATCTAGAGAGGCTGGATGGATCCCCCATAGAATCATAAAACAAAACCCTGGAAATCAAATCAATAAAGAAAGACAAACTAGGAAAACAATATGTTCCCCGACGGAGTCGCCAATTTTGTTATCGGGGTAATTTTTAAGTGCGGACACAAATCAATCCCCCTGGCTTCACTACGAAACTAGAACAAAACAAGATAGTACACTACTCTTTCCTTAGATTTCAATTATCAAATGAGAAATGGATCAAGAACATACCTTTTAAATATCGAAGATCTGACTTTGCCAATGCAATCCAAGCTCCGTCGCAAGGCTTATGGAGAAATATTTGCAAATAAACACAAGCCAATGAACACAATAATAAAATATTCTATTTTATATGAAACTATGTACGTGATCAAGGAATCATACAATATGAGAAAATAACATTCATATAGGAAAGAAAAGTATATATGTATTAAAGAATGTGAAAGAAAGATACAACCAGATGCCTTGATGTTGTCAGGTTCCTTCCAACAGTTCATTTCTTCCCACACAGTTCTTGCTCCAATGGATTCTGAGACTGTGTATATGATAGCTACTCACAATCTATCTTGACAAAGCAAATCTCAAATCCACTCTAACCAAGCTAACAATCTCAAGCCAAAACAACTAACTTTCTCCATGAGAGCTCCTCTCCTTTTATAAGATGAAGAGAATAAGGTGAGGAGGTTAGGATGATCCCACTAAATCATGAAAGCGAGTAAGATCCAAACCGTTCGGAGGCCACCGCACCATAGAAGCTTCTCCTTCTAGAAGCATTGAGAAGACGCTCGTTTTTCCCACGTATAGGAATTTATGCACCCTAGCTATAGTGCAGCCTGCGGAACTCAGGCATTTTCACACCCTAGCTATCATGCAACCTGCGGAGACTCCGCAGTCTAGATATAGTACAACCTATGGAAATCAGGCATTTCCACACCCTATGTATAGAGAAGCTTGCGATAATCCTCTTTAATAGGGTTTTTACAAAGGAAATACAACTTCTCTCAGTAAAAGTTCTTCTCCCTTCTTTCTTCAGGAATTCAATCCACTGACCCCTTTGAAGGAAATAGATAGTTTCACATCATTAACGGTCATAGGGATATGTAACACCTTCACTTTCCAACTTCCCTATTGAAATTACATTTTTTCTTAGATATGGAACATGTCTTACCCCTTTCAACAACCATTGGTTTCCATTCCTTTACTTTATTTTTACCTTTCCTATTCCAATAATTTTGCATGGTGCATCATCACCCAAATGAACCCATCCAAAATCAACTTGAACATAATACAAAAAATGTTTCCTATGGGGTGTGGCATGAAATGAAGCCCCTGAATCTACTACCCAAGACACAGAAATATTATCTACAAAAAGAATCAAATCATCTTGTAACACATCACCTGTTACATTTGTTTCATGATTTGTCTCATGTTGTCACATCTCTTTGTTTCTTTGGAGCTCTATAGTCTTTCTTTAGATGTCCTTTCTTCCCACAATTCCAACACTCTATCTTTCCCAGTCTGGATTTGGATCTGCCCTTCCTAAAATTCTCGCGGTTCCCTGAGCCCTTTCCTCTATCCTTTTTTCTTCCACTGCTCTCCATGTTTAATGGATTACTTGATGTCTCACATGTTCTTTTACGTCACATTTCCTCGCTAAGGATAACACCAACAACATCATCAAATTTTAAATTGTTTGAACCAAAGACAAGGTTACTTACATCCATGACCAAGCCATTCCAACTTTCTAGCAATGATCACAAGATTAGAAGAGCCATGACCTCATCATCAAAGTCCACTTTTACATAACTTATCTGATTAGTAACTGTATTGAATTCATTTAAATGATATGCAACAGACCCACCTTCTGTCATCTTCATATTAAATAATCTCTTCATTAGAAATACCTTATTGGATGCCAAGGGTTTTTCATATAGTTTATCTAATGCATCCATCAACTCCTTCATTGTATTTTCTTTCGAAATATTGAAATCCATTGATGATACTGGGCTCAACCGTATCATTCCTAGTGCCTTTCTTTCAAGAACATCCCATTCTTCATCCTTCATGGTCGTCGGCTTCTTTGCTATTCCACCTAATGGTAGGAATAGATCCTTCTGATATAAATAATCTTCCATTGACACCTTCCATAACTGGTAGTTTTGTCCGTTAAATTTCTCGACCCTAAACTTTCCATCTTCCGCCATTGCTCCCACTTGAATCAGGAACCCTCTTTTCCTGCAAGTTATCTTTCTCTCTAATACAAGTTGTTAGAAAAACAGGATCACACACCAATAAAATAAAATAAAAATAAGGAAATAAAACACATAAGATATGGCAATAAAAATGCAGAAATAAAACACGAAAGATACAGAAATAAAAACGAGGAAATCGATGACGTCCACCAGAGAAATTGCGAGGTCCTTCCTTTTTATTATCCAGCAAATGAAGGGATACAACCTACAACACACTCGTTGTAACTTCCTCTTATTTCTCTCACAGTCTCCTCTCTCAGAATACAATATTCATAAATGATGCATAGCTGCAATACATTTCCCTCATAAAAGAAGGTTTCCTTGTAGGGAAACAAACCCTAACATAACTTATACTGTCATATATGTGACCTTATAATGAGCAGTCCAAATTTACTATGAAATTACAATATACATTTACAAGGAAATTTTTTCTTCGGGGGCCCACTTGCCCCCGAACCCCCCAGTCGAGGGGATGAGCCCCTCGGACCCCGTAGGGGGGGAAACCCCCCCCAAAAAAAACCCTGCATGGAGGGATGTATAATATTATGAGGTGTACATTCTTCATGGGGTATAAACATGGTTGAAAACAAAGACCTATGAAACAGGAAGATAATCAGGCTCCACAACCAACACTTCTAACCTTATAATCGGTGCAAATGTTTCTTTAAAATCAATTCCTTCTACTTGAGCATACCCTTTACATACCATCCTTGTTTGATCTGCTACTTCTTTTCCACCTTCATTCAACTTATTCTTGAATACCCATTTAGTTCCAATTTTATCCTTGGGTCTTGGGACATGCTCCCAAGTCTCATTTTTCACAATCTAATTTCCATACAATTCACCCAATGTTAATTATTCCAAGATTTTATAAAATCATTTATATTCTACTTGGGACAGTAGGGAGGGATTTGTTTTCTCATAACTGTTTGCCAATTTTCTCGTTGTCCGAGTTCTATCATTTTTGTCACCAAGAATCAATTTTTTTGGGTAATTCTTTTGTACAAAACTTGATGGTGTTTGTGTATCTTGGCGTTCTTTTTCATCTGTCTCGTATTCTTCATTTTATTGTTCTTATTCCTCCTTTTCTTCTTTATTTTCTTGTTCTTCTTCCTCTTATTCTTCTTCATTTTCTTGTTCTTCTTCTTCATGTTCATCTTCTTCTTCTTTAGTGTACTTGATTTCTTCATTTGTTATGACATTAATACTTTCAACAATATTATGCATCCTTTTATTGTAACACATATAGGATTTGATTTTTGATTAGTATCCAAGAAATATTCCTTCATCTAATATGGAGTCAAATTTTCCTAAGTCCTCATTGTCTCGTTTGAGATAATACTTTCTCCCGAAAATTTGGAAGTGTTTGACAGATGTTGGTTGTCCTTTCCATAGTTCATAGGGTGTCTTGTCATTGTCGGTTCTGATCTATCCTCTATTTAGAATATAGACAATTCTATCCAAAATCTATCTGATAGACCTACTTCTTGTTGTTGCATATTGCCTTTTTATTCCATGTGCTTCACATGATTCTATAGACTCATTGGATTTGAATTGACCTCCATTATATCATATTAAACATTTTATTTTCATCTTTGTCTCGTTCTCAACAAGATCTTTGAATGCCTTGAATTTGTCAAATGCTTCAAAATTATTTTTTAGGAAAGTAACCCAAGTAATTTTTGTATAGTCATCAATGACTAACATGAAGTACCTTTCTCCCTGCAAGATTTTAGTCCTCGATGGTCCAAAAATATCTATATGTACAAGTTCCAAAGTCTTGGAAGTTTATTATTCCTTTGTTTTGAAGTTCACCCTTGATTGTTTTCCATGCTGACACTGCCTACAAATAGTGCTTGAGGGTTTTATGATTTTTGGTATGTCTCTTACTGCTTGTTTGGTATTGATTTTTACCAGATTGTCAAAGTTCATATGGCCCATTCTTTTATGCCACAACCAAGTTTCATCTATATGTCCTATAAAAAACTTTTCTCCATTGATTTCATTAAGAACATATACATTACTTGGGGTTTTGATTCCTTTTGTTATCAACTTGCTTGTGTCTTCATTTATGATCTCACATTCTTGGGAATTAAACATGGTATTCTGTCCTTGATCACACATATGGATTACACTAAGAAGATTATGTTTTAGGTCTTCAAAACAAAAAAACCTTTTCCATTTTGTCTTTTCCATTATCAAGATTGAGGGTTCCTTTTCCAACTATATTTGATCTGACATTGTCTCCAAAGGTAACATTTCCCTCACTTTTATTCAAGCTAGTGACCTTTTTTCTATATCCTGTCATATGACTAGAGAATCCACTGTCGATAACCAAATTATCCTTATTTTCCCGAGAACAGAGAGTTGCTTAAACAAATAGAGAAATTTAGTTCTTTTGATCCCAACTTCCTTTCATTATAGGTGAAACTTGCTTGAGATTACTTTTGTAGTACTTTGATATATGTCCAAAACAATTGCATTTATAACATATAATGTTGTAATTCATCAAAGGATAAAATGAATTGTAATTTTTCCTTGAGAATCCTTGAGTAACTATGTAGATATTTCTCATGTAATCTATTCTTATACTTTTTCTACAGTTTATTTATTTATGAACAAATCCATTACAAGAATAACAATATCCATAGAAAGAGTTGGATACTTGGTTGAGTGATTCCATATTGATGGGATAGTTATCCAAATTTGGTCTTTGTGAGTAAAATTTGTCTCTTGTGGATCATATTGTTCTTCCCTTTGTGGTCTTCAACTTTAATTCGATTTCTGAGAGTGTCCATGATGCAGACCCCCTATCCCTCTTAAGGGTTGCACGACCTCCCGATTAGGATCTTCTAGTTCCAGAGCCGAAATGGCTCTTTTGGTTCCAAACTGGAACCCTTCGAACGAACACACAGGTCCCCCCACAAATGCTCAGTTGACTTTTCTAAGCGTCAAGTGTGAGCTCCCACAGTACACGACCAAGAGCCATGACCGCACCCTTATCTGTCCTGCCTTTTGTGAATTGCGATTCAGGAATCCCTGGTTGCCGAAATTCTGAAATGTCTTGATGTTCGATCAATGACTCACAATAATCCCTGGGATCTACGGTCCACGTTCGGCCTCGCTATTTCGCTATTTTGCGATTTGGGATTTGGGAGACAAGGACCTTTGTCCTTCCAACTTGTGATACCCGAGATTGCAATGTGGGCCAATGGTCCAGATCTGCCTGTGATCGACTGTTCAGGTCGAATCGTGATCTCACGACTCGGGGTTTTGAAGCGCAAAGAACTCTGCATCCCATCTCGTGATACCCGAGTTTGCGAAATGGATTGACCCTGTTATTTTGTGATCTCGCGACTCGGGGTTTTGAAGCACAAAGAACTCCACCTCCCATCTCGCGATACCCGAGTTCGCGAAATGTACTGACCTCGCTATTTCTCTATTTCGTGATTCAGGGTTTTGGGAGACAAGACCTCTGTCCTTCCAGCTTGTGATACCCGAGATCACGATGTGGACCAACGGTCCAGATCTATCTGAGATCGATGGTCATTATTCCTCCTGAGCTTTGGATGTCAAGAAGTCCTCACCGCTAACCTCCTTGCAGCTCCACCTTATCCAACGACTTGCGGGGTTTCAGCGTTTCTCCTCGAGGACTCTCCACCGTCCGTTCAGATCTTCGCGATCTCCCCTCCTGGATCTATGCAGTGTTAAAGCCTGCACTCCTACCTCAAATCGGATGATCCACGGGATTCTCCACTGTGATCCAATGTTTGACGACGTTCTTCCTCCTGAGATTTTACTCGCTTCAAACTTAGAATATTTTCTAAGTCTTCGAAGACTCGGTCTTTGCTTCTTCTAGGGAATGAGTTCCTGGATCTCGATAACCCTTTCCAAAGTGTTGTTCCTCCTGATATTTGTCTGGTTCAGACTTCGATTTCCCATGCACTCCTTGCGTCTGAGGGATTTCGATAACTCAGATCCACGGTATTTCTCACAGAGAAATTCCTCCTGATTTCTTTACATTCCTCTCTGGCTTGATGCACACCTTGCAAAGCTTCCAATGAAGAGAAACAATTGAAACTAGAAAAACTCACAGTTCCATCCACTTGTTCATGAAAACAGAAATGACAGGAAAACACACACAGTCCACACACCATACATTTGGATCAATTTTCCTTCTGTTATACTCACAAATTCCCAATGGCTACATAATACATTAAAAATTACAGTAACTCAAAAAACTGAGATCTCCTGCTAACTCGCAGTTCTCTCTTACAACTAATTTCTCTCTGTATAACAGCTCTCTCTAACTGGGCATACAAACTTCTACTTAACTCAAAAATATTCCTAGGGTTTCCCTTGGCTAGTTGCCTACTCTAAAATTCATCCTACGCTATCTTAGTGCAATCGCATTCCAAAGTCGTAGTGGAAACTCCTACTCTGTTTACGACTTCAAAACTTGCCTCAAAGGGTAAAATTCGAGATTATTTCAAGCGTGCCTCCAAAGGTAAATTTCGGCACTGAGTGAAGGAATATTTCGAAATCGGCTGCAACTGTCAACATTGAATTTCTAGAAGAACTCTCACGTGTTGAGTGGTCTTGCCTCTGTGCGCTTGCCAACAATGCTCCTGCATCAGTCAACATGGTTCTTAGTTCTTTCTTATCTTGGTTGTTGTGAATATGTTGATGCTTCTTCATTGGAAACTTCCTTCATGTTACTATAGACAAGACCCATTATGTTATATGGTTCTCTTTGATGATTTATGATTTCATCTAAAGTTGTAGAGATTCTTGTTGATTTCTCCAACTTCTTTCTCAGGTGGACTATTTCAGATTCAAGAGTGTTGTAGATATTTTCTTTTTATTTCAGTTGATCTTTTAGAAATTCGTCAACCTTCTTTCCTTCTTATACTTGTACCTTTAATGTAATTATTGTATTCTTTGTTTCCTTGTCATCATATTCCTTCTCTTTGTATTTTTGTAGTTCCCTCTTTTTCTTTCTATTCTTTTCCTTAAGTCTGTAATTTTGTTTTAGGGCACTGATGAGTTATGCGTCAAGTTTACTTTTGCATAATGTTTTCTTATATTGAATGTGTATCTTCATCTGTTTTTGTTTATAGACCCATAAAGATAATCTCATCTACTTCATTGTTGCTATCATCTAATGAGCAGTTGTCTTCATTGGTATATAGATTATTCCTTTGTATGTAAGAATTTTTCTTCTTTTCAATATTCTTTTTGTTGGTTTTCTTGAAATTAAATTCTTCTTTTTCATTGGTATTTTCATAAGTACATTTATGAGAAAAGTATCCTATTTTTCTACAATTAAAACATTTGAAAGAGATCTTACCTTTGTATATGTTCTTGATATTTCTAAAAAAAATTGATTCTTCCTCATCCGATTTGTTGTCTAAGAAATCACTTATCTTGCACCCTATCTTCTTTGATTCCTTAAAGGATGATTTATTCCTCGATGTTCTTGGTGGGTTATCCTTTTCTATTCTCATTTCATATGCAATTAGGTTTCCATGCAATTCATCCATGGTTATATTATCCAAATCTTTTATTTCTTCAATAACTGATATCTTGGGATTAAATCTTGAAGGAAGTGATCTAAGAACCTTTTATACAATACTAGTTTCTTCAACATATTATCCTAATCCTTTGATGGAGTTGACAACCTCAGCCACAAAAATAATATAGGCTTCAATGTTCTCTTCTTCATTCATCTTGAGAGTTGCAAATTGTCCTTTATAGATTTGTAACTTTGCTCTCTTAACCTTATCATCTCCTTCATAAATCTTTTGTATTTTGTCCCACATCTCTCTAGTTGAGTCACGATGCATGACTTTAGTGCATACTGATTTTGTTAATCTGCAAAGAATAACATTTATGGCCCCGGAATTGTTGTTACTAATCCTAATTCAGTCGTATCATTTGGAGGACTAGTTGGAGCTTTGTAAATGTTTACTACCGAAGCCCACACATCATATCCGAGTGACATCAAAAAGTTTTTCATTCTTATTTTCGAGAAGACATATTTTGATCCATCAAATCCTGGGGTTTTGTTTGTGGAAAATCCTTCGTATCCCTCCATTGTGAAGATTCACCTTCCAATGGTTAGGTTGTTCGAGGAAGACCTTCTATGATGCCAATTGTTGGAATACTAAGGGGGAGGGGTGAATTAGTATTACATGATAATTTTTACCGCGGGGGGTGAATTAGTATTACATGATAATTTTTACCGCCACTTACCTTTTAATCCAAATTTGTTATTTAATAGTAGTCAATAATGAACATTTAAATCATACAATACACAATACATATATATTTACTATGGAAACATTATTTATAAAATTTGTAAGCACCAACTTACAACAGACACTAATCTGCAATAATCTTTGCAGAAACCAACCTGTAGGGGAAACCAATCCCCTTGTTGAGCACCAACTCATCCAATGGGAACCAACCCATGGAATTATTTTTCACATGAACCAACCTATAGAATACACCAATCCACTTCCTTGTTCCACCCTACCACTCTAAAAAATTTGTTATTCATAGTTTTTTTCAGAAGACATCTCTAGCATGCTTCATCCTCTATGTCATCAAACCTCATATCATCTTCATCGCTTCCATGCTTCTATATGAACTTGAGAGCCTCACTTATTCACACCACACCCCTCATACACACCCTTTAAACATAATTCGAGCATCATTATATATTCGAGCTCATATACCAATAATTTTTTCTCAACCAAATCATATTCAACAAGTTGGCTCCATGTTTCCATTAAAATCGGGCTTAAAAGAAAATCCTTCCAACTGGTCCCAAACTCCTTCCCTATTTCATGCACAAGTTTGATTACCATTCATGGCACAAATATTATCACTCGGCAACAATTGTATCTTACTGTGAATCAAATCTCGATCATCGATCTTATCACTTCCCATTACATAATGTCTCTTCAACACTTAGCAGTTGTTTGATTTGGATCTCGGATTGATCTCACTCGTTGATCTCACTCTATCCATGTAGTATAAATACAACCCAAAATAGTCATCTTATCATTCCTAGATAAATCACAGCCATCATTTATAACATCCATCATATTGAAATCACCAGGCTTAACAGACCCTTGGGACCTCATCACTCAGCCACCGCCAGATCTATATTTCCATTCAATCTCCATCGTCGATCTTTGATCATGTTTATTGGGACCACCGAGAATCTGAAACACTCAATACTACCTCAATCATCTAATCATTGATCAACTATTGTCGTTGATTCTTGGAGTCCTTCATTGTTAGAGTGTCAACTCGGATCCTATGAAAAGTACTGTGACGAATCCAACATTCCTCATAATCTGAAATCAACGGCTCCAAATACATCACCCCTTCAACATGCACAATGGTTAACTTTCATTCCTCAACCCCTTCTGTAATATGACTAGGTGGGACCCACGTAGATCTATGGTTGTCATAGCACCTTGTCCGTATGCCAACCAAAGGTCCAAATTTATTATTTTTTCAAGATAGCACTTTTCTCGAGGAAGGGAATATTCTTCGATACCCTTCTCATTAGAGCTATACAACTTCCCCAATATTTTGAATGTTGATTGAAGGAATAGAAAAATGAATATTCTTTTATACCACTCTTATCGAAGCTGTGAAACTTCCCAAATATTTTTAACATCGATTGATAAGCTCTGAAGGTATCAAAAAGAAATATGCTTCGACACTTTACCCTTGTCTTGTTTCATGGCACTATCCTGGTATTTATGTGGCACTGTATGAAGTCTGAAACTTGTATGTGATGTGGTGTTGACATGGCATTGTCCTTGCTGCTACGCATCCTTCCAGGAGTCGTTGATAAGTTTCCCTTTGAATATATCTTATCCATTGGTCAGACTTCTCTTTGTCGGAGTATCCTTTCGACTTCGAATACCTAACTTCGAAATTATCTTACCATTGTTTTGGGCTCCGAATGAAGATTGATGTTGTATTTCAATCTAGAACTCTATCCAAGATCTAATAGCATTCGTCCCTTATTAACATACAAACAAATACTCTAGGCATTTCTTTCAATATGAAAATCAAGGCCAGTAGTGGAATATTTTTCAATACCTTTATATCAGAGTGCATATTACTCTGTCAATGTTTCTCCTCCAATATCTATGACTCCAAAAGTATTTTACCATTATTTCAGACTCCGAATGAGGCCACACCTTGGCCATTGATCTATATACATCTGTTTCTGAGATCTAGTCTCGTTCATTCATTCTTAGAAAATGAATGGAAGGTTTGGGCAAATAATCGATGGTCACAATTGACTATTGATATTGATCCAACGGTAATGATTTATTCTCATCTACAATATTTTATTTCATTCTTCGACTTGGATATGAACATAATTCAAATCTAATCTTCCTTGATTTCACTCTAATTCATTTTTCCATTAGTTATTAATTTTTACTTGGCCTCTATCTATCTCCAATCAATTTAACAATCATTCATTTTCTTCATTGAGGTTTCTTTCACGTTTTGAACTCTGAAACACAATCCATGATTTGATCTTAACCGTTGATCTCTTATGATCAAGGATCATAATCCTTTCCTGATCCTTGGACCTGGAATCACAATATTTCTACCTTCATCAATGGCAATGACCAGTCTCCCCCTGCTTGTGGAATCTATGGCATCCAATTATTTTTTCATTTGACATCAATGAGAACATAATTTCCAACAGTTATTCCATGGGAGCAATTTTGATGGAAGGAGGAAGGAATGTGTGCTATCATTCTGAAATATTTCATGGGTTAGTTCTCAACTACCCTACCCTTGAAAAGGAACTCTATGTCTTGGTTCAAGTTGTCAAGAAGTGTAATAACTATATTATGGGAAAGGATAACATCATCCACATAGATAAACAAACACTACAATATTTGCATGCCTGGAGTAAGCTACAACAAACTAGACATTACAAGTGGATGGGGTTTTTATAGTAATTTCATCTTGTCATCAAGTATAAGAAGGGAATAACAAACAGGTTGGTATACATACTTTCTACAAGTTCACCCACATCCAATATTACAACTTTGGGAACTCTAATGTACATGTATCATTTTACCCATGATGCATACATAGAGGTATACACATAATATGAGGATTTGAATGAGATGTTTTAGTAACCATATATCCAAATTCATATAGAATAAGGTGAAAACAAGGATAAATATCATTTCCAGAATGGTTTACTCTACAATATAAATAGTTAGCTCTATGTCCCTAAAGGTGAACGAATGTATCTTATCAAAGAGGCTCACACCTCCAATGTTTCAAGACATTTTTGTGTTGGGAAGACAATTGCCAATTTACAGAGGTATTTGGATTGGACCATAATGTAAGAAGATAAGGCACAATATATTAGAGGATGTATACTTTGTTGTACCATCAAGCCCAGTAACAAGAAACAAGGTCTATACCATCCCTTATTGTACCCACTCAACCTTGGGAAAGCATTTCCATGGATTTTGTGGGAATTTTACCAACAAATAGGATGGGACATGACTATCTATTTGTGGTAGCTGACAGGTTCAGGAAGATGTCCATTCTCATTCCTTGTAGAAACACCATAAAAGGACAATAAGAATCAAACATGTTCATTGAATAGGTATGGGTGTACTTTGGGATACCAAGGAGCATAATCTCAGAAAGGGATACCAGATTTATCAGTATTTTTTGGACTACATTGTGGGAGAAGATGGACATTAAGTTGAAGATACCTATAACATTACATACACAAATAGATCGGAAGACATTAAAAGTAGTCAACAGGACTTTGGTGCATATTTTGAGGGGTTACAGTCAAAAGAATCTGAATACCTAGGATGAAAATTTGATCTACATACAACACTCTTATAATAGAGTTGTCCACACTTCTACTTGTAAGTCACCTTTCAAAACATGCTTTGGACATTTTCTACCTTCACTCTTGGATGTTGTATATGGAAAACAAAGAGGTGTGAGGGAGGTCCTCATAGGAGATGCATTGAGAGTATAAAAAATGTTGAGAATATTAGGCAAATCCATTTACAAGTACAAGAGATGTTGAAGAAGTGACATGAAAAATACAAGGACATACATGATAAACACATAACTGAGAAGTCATTCGAAGTGGGAGACAGAGTTTGGTTATATCTAAACAAGGAAATATTATAGGGTCCTACTAAGAAGATCAAGGCTCTATGGTATGGACCTTTTGAGATATTGGAGGTGGGAGATAATGCCTACAAACTCATTCTATCCATATACATGTGCATTTACTCAATAGTGAATGTGGACAATATAAAACTCTACGAGTCTTCCATGTTGGATCAAAAGGAGGATAAAGTCCTACCTTCCATAAAGGACTAAGCACCATATGATTAGGAAGAGTTGGTAGAGGACAAAGTTTTTTAAAAGGCCTCCAAAATTTTAAGATAGGGGTAGCATGACCTTTGGCAGTTTGGGTTTAAAGGAGAACTTCTAGGTAAAGCAAAGTGGTACTCCATGGAGAAGGAAGAGGAAACATTTCCTCACCTCATTCAGTAAATATTTTGGGGTCAAAAATCCTCCCTAAATGAGGAGGTATGATCCATATTGGATCACTATATTATTTTTCATCTATATTGGATATTTCAGAGTGGAAAAAATTGGAGGAACCAACTTGCAGGGTCATTTTAATGGAAGGTATTGATTTGAAAAATTGGGGTTCGAAACCTTATGGAGCCATTTTGAGTCATTAAAAATTTGTTAATTGGGGTCAAAACTTTCCCAAATTGTGTTAGGACTCCTTGATGCTATTATTCACATTGATACCTTTCCAATGGTGTAAAAATCACGTTAATCAAATATCATATGCAAAATTTATGCCTCTTGCAAGTTGACCTACTGTGTTGACCACCATGGTACGTGTGGATGCCACATCATCCCCCATTAATCACACAAATGGGGATAGCCATGTATGAAATTTCAAGAAGGATATAGAAGGTCCAAAACCTTATTATAATTGAGGGTTGAGGAAGTCAAAATCCTACCCCTATATGGCTATGCGGCAATGTTAAATACAGAGCCACCAGGAGGAGAAGGGGTTCCATTCTTTTGCACTGTATCTTGTTCCATAGTCGAGAATAATTGTTGAGAGTGGTATTTTGTGAGAAAAAAATAGGAGAGATTATGTAGTAGCCATATAGGCCACAATGTCAAAGGAAACTCCATGGAGAGTGCCTCTTTATTTGTACTTTCATTTTAACAAAAGAGAGCAAAGCGACCTCACCTTTTAATTAGGTTTTCTCCCATATTGGGTTTCCCAAGTTAATATATATTGTGTTTATTTTTAGATGGTGTGTGCATATTTATTTCTATTCTCTATTTTTCACATTTGAACTATTTCATATATTTTTACACAAAAAACCAGTAATCAAAGAGTCTGAGATCTAAAAGAAATTAACCTTCATAGTAAATATTTAAGTATTTTATTACATTTGTTGTGATGAAATGTCTAGTGGAATATCCATGATAGATTATAGATCACCTATGGTGGAGCCACATGCCTCAGTCAATCTACCATTTCTCTACTTATTGTCTTTTGAGGTCACATCCTAGGGAATTGTTCTGCAACTCTTATACCATGGGGCTCAATTAGTTCAATTGTTATTGTGCCATATTCTTGTCTTTTAAGCTCTTGTGTGTGTGTATGTCATGAGATGTCTATTTCTTGAATACCTTCAATTTCTTTAAAAAATTTCATTATCAATTCTCATCATCAATTCTCTCTCCAAGTGCTCAAATAAACTACTACAAAATTTCTTCAATCGATGCTCAATCTTTCAAGTGCTCCAATGTATGTATGCCTACTACTCTACTTCTCATCAAACTTATTTCTCTGTTGCTACTACCAATCATGGTTATGCTTCTTTAGGATTTTAGATCTCTATAAGGTATGGAGTTTGCAATTCAAAATTACATGAAGGATGAATCTCTAACTCAAATAAGACTCTATTGCATGTGCATGACTCAAAGGACTTGACTATAATTAAAACTCAATTATACAAAGATTTTTTTTTTCGGTACTAGGATTTTACATAATCAATAAAATGTTGTCAACTAAATATCGACTAGTGTCAGCGAGGGACCAATATCATCGACCTGGAACCAACTTACATTACAATGATGGAGATGATCACTTTCCTTTGAAGATGCACATTTAACCCCCTCCATTCTTTAATTTCTACTTTTAACTTGAATTTTATAATGAATATGATTGAATGAACTGATGCATGAATGACTCAATCAACGACATAATTTTTCCATTTTTCAACTAAACTAAATTACAAATTCTACTAGACTCAAACATATACTTCATGTAATATATATATTTTGACATGTATGATCATATTTTAATCTTTTATAAAAAGAAAAGACCCAATTCCTAGACCCATTACACTTTTAATAATCTCTTAACATTGAAAATCTCTTTAAAAAAAAATATTAGTGAATAAGACCTCAAACTTCTCTTTATTAGTGGTTGAAGAACACTTTTGAACATCATCACACCTTTCTTCACCTACTCGATTTTTTTTTCTCTATTTTCTCATGCATGGACTTATTGTATCGTTCTGGTTGATTGCACTAGTATACCTACTTCATTTCTGGTCGACTACCCTTACTTGATCGATGGATCTTTGTGGATTGGTTTCTCTCAGAATTCAAGGTTGACCAGTTTTTGTGACATGAATTTATGGAATTCATTACCATATTTTTCACATAAAACTTCAATTGACACGATTTCAACAACCCGATTCTTCAATCTTTTTAATTTTCTTCTTACCAAATGGTTACCCTTCATTCCTTGCATTTATTTAATCGACTAAGAGTACCACTCAACTTTCCATATTAGATCAAATTGTCTGATATGGTTTTCCATTAGAGAACACAAGTGAAATTATTAGATAAAGGGTACACATTTTGCAAATGACCTTTTCAACCATCTCGCCATAGAATTCACAGTTTCACACAAGAAGTCCAGTCTGTGTTACCCACAAGTCGAGTCAACGAACAATATCTTGATTAATATATTGTGGAAGACTCCAGTATGTATTAATCCTAGTTGAGGGTTGCTCACTCTTCTTCATATATTTCCATCGACCAAGAATCCTCAATGCACATACTCAAATTCACCCTGAGTACATGTGAATGCATGGATTGTCACCAGGTTGATTTCTTGGTACACAACACAGACCGCAAACATTTCTCTAGAGCATCAGTTGGGCTCATTTCTCATCAATTCTACCAATTGACTCCACAGGTCGACATGAATATCTTCTTTGATACATATGCATGTTGATTTTTGTTTCCCCCTTCAATTTTAGAAGTTTAAAAGAACCCCTCAAGCAAAATTTGTCAAGAGAAATACTTTGTCCTAATGCAATTTTGATGATATGAATCTCATTGAATTGGCATTCGGGTTGGTCTTGTTGTAGCATGGTTTACTAGAACCAATAAGATGAAGTTATCATGATATCAATGTCGGATCCATGATGATACGAATCCATCTCTCAGCAATAGCTGGATATCAATGTTGATCCATCTCTCAGCAGTGTCTTTTGGCTTCAACACTTCCAAAGTGAAAATACTCTGGTACCAAGAAATATACCATAGATTGGAAATCCCACTTGAATGTGTCTCAATGATGTGGCATACCTTGTTTGTGTCCTGCAGATTCCATGACAATATGGAGAATGAGAATTTTGTGCATTCCTTGCACATAGGAATGAGTATTCTCGACGTTGTTGAGAATTGTTAGCACATCGAAGATAATCAATTTCTTGTGAATTGACTTTGTCTATTAGAAATTCCTTGTGATCTTATGAATGGGAGGATGATAATGGAATCAACTGTTCTAATTGTTGTCATTATGTTGAGCCTTACTCTCTTTATGTTCTGGACAAATTACCATGGAAATGCTTGTTCCATGGAGATGTTCTTGTTCTAGGCAAGTTACCATGGATACCTAGTTAGTATATTGTGATGCTTCTAGGCACATGATAGTTTATCGAGATTCTTATACTATGTGACACTCATGGATATTTTTCATGAAGACCGAGGATGAGGTATTCAATAGATTCTAAGAGTTTGGGGCTCAGGTAGAGAACCTGACAGAGAAGAAGATCAAGATCAACACGAGTATTTGGTGAGAAGTGATCGAGATGGACATAAGAAGTAGTGAAAAAACCTT
The DNA here is from genome assembly GCA_010110895.2 of Picea sitchensis. NCBI lineage: Eukaryota > Viridiplantae > Streptophyta > Pinopsida > Pinales > Pinaceae > Picea > Picea sitchensis. The sequence continues at coordinate 46,878 of SNQJ01S0000237.1, read as the reverse complement.
TGTCGTTGAGATCACATGAAGCTTGTGTCAATGTGTTGATGTGGTGGTTACCATGATGTTGTGCACCTTGGAAAATGGAAATATTGTCATAGAGTCACATAGGGAGCAGCCAGTGAGGCAAAATGGAAAATCAGGGTTTTCAGTGACAGAAGGAGTTGACCTCTAAGTTCGATATGAAGGATCTTGGTCTGATGCATTATTAATTGGGAATGGATGTATGGAAAAATCTTATTTAAATCTTCCTAGGTCAAGGGAAGTATGCAATGGAAATCCTGAAGAGGTTTGGGATACTGGATTGCAAGGAAATGGCTACACCTATGGTATCAAATCTGAATTTGTTGCAGGATACAACTTCAAAGGTTGTGGATGCTACATTATACAGGAAGATGATTGGATCATTGATGTATTTGACGAATACATGACCAAATATATGTTTTTTTGTGAACACCCTGAGTCAGTACATGGTTGACCCTAGATGTGTTCATATGATTGCAGTAAAACATGTGATTAAGTACCTTAAAGGTATAGTGGATTATGGGCTCAAGTATGCTGTAGACACTGAGATCAGTCTACTTGGATATTTGGATTCAGATTGGGATGGTAGTGATGCAAACTAAAAAAGTACATTGAGATGTTGATTCATTTTGGGATCCGGTATGATTTCATGGATCAGTAAGAAGAAGTCATGTGTAGCACTCAATATGGCTAAGGCAGAGTATGTGGTAGTATGTGCAGCAAGTTACGAAGCAGTGTGGCTTTGGAAATTGCTAATTAGATTATTTGATATTGTGATGAAGGCGATCTGTATATTGTGCGACAACCAAAGTTGTATAAAGTTATTAGAGAACCCATTGTTTCATGATAGGTTGAAGCATATTGAAATCAAGTATCACTATATCATGGATATCGTGCAAAAGGGAGCAGTGAGGCTCCAATATGTGGCTACCGATGATAAAGTTGTGGATGTGCTGACAAATCCGTTATCAGGGATGAAGTTCGAGTACTTCAGGGACAAGCTCGGCGTAGTCCCTCTTTAGAGGGAGTGATGGCTTTAGATGTTATCCCAGGGTAGTGGATGCCATGATGACATGTTGTAGCTATTGGAGAGCTATCCACCGACCATGGATGCATGCTAAAGAGATGAGGTAAAGATGTTATCGCAGGGTATTGGATGTCATGCATAAGATATCCAGGGTTTTTGTGGGAAACTAGATAGTCTCGTGATGATATGTTATAGCTATTGGAGAGTTACCCACTGACCCTTGATGCATGCTATGAAGTCACTATGGATTTCCTGTGATGTATAGATTCATGTGTATGACAGTCAATGATCATAAGCTCATGTGGATGGTGATAGTGTTAGAGTCTATTTCGGATAGAATACCTTCCTCATTAAGAGGGAGTGTTGAGATTTTATGTAATTTCGGAAGTTATTCCTAAGTGTAATTGTATTGGTCATAACATCGAGAAGGTTGACTTGATAAGTCATTGTGAAATGGTTTATTAATAAGTCACTGTGAAAGGGTTTATTGATAAGTCGTGTCTTTTAGATCTTTTAGAGTATAAATAGAGGTTATATCGAGTCATATTGAGAGATCTCATTGAACATAAGTACACGAGAGTAGTGTGCACTTATCTAGGAGACTATTCTTGGTTCGTGTCTAAGTCTCTTTGGTCTTTATTTCGTTAAAGAGCATTGTATGACATTTTACATGATGTAGGAATCTATACCGAGGAAAGTTTGCAGGATTTTCTCCTCCTTGAAGGTTTCCTTGAGGATATATCTTGTTGTTCTATAGATTTCTATCTTTTAGTTGTGATCCTTTTGCATATTAAATAATAATAAAAATATATATACAATATCATTTCTCATACAAAAATAAATAGTATAAAGTGCAAAAGGAGACAAAGCTAAGGGATGTGTTGTAAACAAGGGTTGCATGGCAACGCAGTCCCTGCCAATTTAGTTGGGAAATACATGTTGAACATCATAGATACATTTAATCAACATAGATACATTTAACTGTAGATTTAATAAGAATG
>SNQJ01S0000237.1:15977-44825 GCA_010110895.2 Picea sitchensis | reverse complement strand
GAGATAAGACTTCTGCAATGCAGTACAACAGGATCCGAGGTGACAATCCGGGTCCGTACCAGCCATTCAAAGCGAGCTACCGCGGAGAGGAAACGAGAAGATCAGATATAGATTCGATATTTATGAAAGCAGTAAGAATTGGCTTGCGAAGAAGCGAAGCCGGCAATAAGACTTCAAACTTCCCAGCCAATCAAATTGTGACAAATCCATAAAATTTTTATTAAAAAAATTACGTATATAAAGTTCCTATGTTAAACATTAGCATTTTTACAAAAATTTGGAAGTCAACCTTCAACTAATTGAAAGTCAGCGATGAACTCATCGCTATAGTCCCTGCCCTTGGCCTTCCGGCAGGGACTAATAAGATGAAACGAGTGCTAAGATTAGTAAAATAAAGTATAAGGAGGGCACATAAAGCATGAAAACCATATATCTCGTCTAATATAAAATCCTCCATGACATGTAATGTATCACACATGTTTGCAAATCCTCCCCAACATGTAGTGTATTTCCCTTATTTAAAGACCATCTCGAAATACCATGTATTGCACCCATTTAAAAATCATCCCGAAACACATAATATCAGTTATCAAAAATTAACTTGCTCTCACATATCAATAAAAAAATTCATGCAATACATGTATCACAACGTTAAAAAATCCCCTAGCATTACAATCTCACCATTAAAAAAATTTCTTGGGAAAAGGGTTTTTGGGTAGAGCACGTAAGGTAAAGTGAAGGGGTATGAAAAGGTAACAATCTTAATATAAAATCATGTATCGCCCCTTTCTTAAAAATCAACCCGGAACACATAATATCGGCCCTCATCATAAATCTACTCACATATCGACTCACAAAGATTTAGGTGTGATATTGTGAGGGAGAGGCAAATAAAACAAAGTTTTGGTGAGGTGCGAGTAAAATAAAAGGTATGGGTAAAGTATGAAAAGGAGGGTTCATAGAATTATGGTGTCGAAGCCTTAAAAAAATGCCATGAAATATCTATATATCTCTTCTTAAAATTGTCATTGCAGTACATGTCATGTTATATCAAAACAAATTTATGCCATACATGTAATGTCACATCACCAAAAAAAAAAAAAAAAAAAATTATCTGAGTGTTATATTTTTACCATAATTTTTGATTTCAAATTTGGTTTTGTGCGTTTTTTATATCGTTGGAAAAGTTTCACCGAGATATACAACTTCTCTACTATAAGTTTTAGGATATTCCTTACTATTTGTTCCATATTTTCAAATTTGAATAGGAGCACATTGAGAACAAATCAGAAACATAATAACACTACATTTCAATGAAGGTATCTACAAAGTCATTGTCAAAGGGACCAACGATTGAACGGCTTTAACTCTTTATTAAGTTGTCAATTTAATTATTTATGTTAAATGCATTTTCTTGAAGTATAATTTGAAGTTTTGTGTATTTGTAACTCATCTATTTGCAGTAAATGACATCTAAATATCGATACTAAAAGGAAAATATACATTGTTTATTTGAAGATATAATGGATAAAGGAGTGATAAATAGAAACACAGACGTTGGACATCATGACGGGGAGAACCCACCAGTACACAATAGTGGCTCAACAAATGTTATTTATAAAAAAGGATGAAGTACCAACACATGAGCAATGATCAAATAACAAGTAATGAAGATATGTAGTAGGAAGTTGGAATGGTGGAAGGTTGCATAAATCCATTGAAGCACAACTAACACCACTAAAAAGAATTTCACATGTGAAAGGAAATATGAAAATTAACCAATATTTTTCAAGGGAAACAAGAGACCTTGTGATTGCATATTTTAACCACTTTTATTGAGGAATCAAACTCAAATGAGCATGTAAGTTCCAGTAGAAAAAAAGGAGACCTATGGTATAGAGGTCATTGATTACATTGTATGAGGCAAACCACTTTCAAAATTCATGTTGGAATGCAAGCACTAAAGAAAAAAATTGGAGGTATAAATGAAGATGATGTAAGAAATTGTAGTTTATGAACATTTTTGTTATAATCCTATTCTGGATAAAACAAAAGTTTGTAAGCAGCAGAAGGCTAACATGCAGTCAAGAATATGGAAAGCCAATATTCAATAGAAATTTTAATAAATAGAGTCATTGTATTAAGGAAAATGGATTTTGTCTCTTGGAGCTTTTATGTATTATCCTTGGAATTTTAATGAGGAGAAACCATTTTGGCCAAGCTATTTTTCTAGAGAACTATGATTCATGTGTTACATCTATTGTGTACTATTCTATTTTTTTTACTCATTAATGTAAGAATAAGAATGTAACTCACACTATAGATATTCTTATGTGTAATTGTTGCATTTTTATATCTATTTTTCATAAATAGTTTTCTGAATCTGTGAGCATGGAACTATAAAATATTGGTTTAAGGCTGGACTATTCTGGATTTGCGTTCATTTACTCATATTCTTGTCTTTATTCTCATAGAACTATTTCATATGTGTGGTTATATCTTTTCATTTGATCTTATATTATCTGCATTTCAATCTGTAGTTGATCCAGGTGGATATTGGTGGCCACCCACCTATTCCAACTGGCTCATATTGATAGTTTTTAGTTCAACACATTCTTCTGTAATTATTTGTAATTGTGGGTTTTATACTTTTGGGGTTATATGAACCCCTACACAACTTCCAGGTGGATATTGGTGGCTGCCCACCTAATCCAACTGGTTTATTTTGGATGTTTTCATGCCAGTACATCTTTTTGTACTTCTAGGGCCATTTTGGAGCCCTAAACAGTGTTTTTTTAGCTTGTCACAGTCAAACTATAGACAAATTCAGAATTTGGAGGCATAATGTGTATTTCTTGAAAAGACCTTTTAAACGGTCTATCACGCGCCTAAAACGGAGGTCATATGAAAAAGTTACAACCACGGGAAGTTGAGGTACCAACCTACCCAACAGGGCCCACATAATTTTTGGTGTTTCATCTCCTAGGGTTAGGTTTGTGGATGTCTAGGGTTTTGGCATTCATGAGTAATGTTAAAATGTTGCTCTAGGAAGCCCTTGTGTGACAAAGTAACAAAATGATGGAAAAAATTTCACAGATCCTTCGACGGCTTCCCACAGGAGACAAATCTTCATCAAGAGGCCATGCAACCCCCTTCAAGGTACCAGTAAATTTTGATATTCCATTATTTGAAGGAATGATAGATGTGGATGTTGTAGATAAATGGTTGAATCTGCTCGAAGGGTATTTTTCGATACACAATTTTTTGATAGGGAAAAGATTAATTTTTCACTCCTCAAGGTCATCCCCCATGTTAAGGATTGGTGGGATACTTGCTCTGAGCAAAGGGCCATAAAGGAATCTACAATATGTGTGGTCTCCCCCACATGGAATTCCTTCAGGGATGCCATTAAAGAACAGTACTACCATGTTGGAAGCTACGAGGACCACTACACAAGATAGACCACCCTATGTCAGGAAAGGGACCAGACGATACTAGATTTCACCAATATTTTCCATACACTATGCACCAAATTGGATATCAAATACTCTGAGTGACATCTGGTGCTCAAATACCGCATTTTTCTACATAGATATATTCACACAGAAATGGAGCTTTGGGGAATCACATCATTGGGTACGGATTATAAATATGTTTTCAAGATCGAGTAGAAGAGGCAAGAGTTTGTATTTGCAAACTCCTCACACTCGAAGTAGGGAAAAGGCGGCCCCAACCCCAAAAACAAGGGATAGAGAAATGATGGCCACTCTCAGGACAACCAGTCCAAGCCACAACACAAGAAGGGTAATGATAAGTCAAATAAGGATACGGGAAAATGATGTGAATACCATAAAATTTCTTGGCATAACACCAAAGAATGTCGCTCCAAGCAGTCACTAGTGGTCAAGATGAAATGTTTTGAGTCAGAGGCATATTCTGACTCTGAATCAAATCTAGAAGGAGTGAAGCGGATTATCGACATTGAACCCAGTACCACTGTCGCTACCACAAAAGTCCATCCAAGCAAATCAGAGGAAGGATAACGCCTCTTTCACTCATAGATGTGGGTAAAGGGGGTTTCGCTTCATTTCATTGTCGATAGAGGAAGTCAGAAGAATGTAATGTCCCCACTTTGGGACATCATCATAGTGCAAAGATTTATGATGACCAGAGTAGCCAGATGGATGTTATAGCGAGTACAAGGGTTATTGAGAGGCATTGTGGAGTCCAATTTGCATTGCTCATCATATTTCATCATTATGAGCCATTCTACACAGGTTGGCTCTGGTTCTGTTGCATTCCAACGACTTCCATGATTTTGACTATTTTGGGCTATAAGTTAATTAAATTCACTGAAGAGGTCATTTTTGGTACATTACTTGGAGGAACCTCTAAGTGTAATAGCTCATTGGAATCGGGAGAAGCAACACTACAGGATGGGATGGTGAGAAGTGACTTTCAGTGACCAGGGAAGCCACAAGGAGAGATAAGGATATTTTCAAAGGTAAAAAGGTTAATTAATTAATTAAATATTAATAAAATGAAAGTCACTTTGGAGGGACAAGGTGAGCCAAAACGTATAAAGGAAAGGCAAGGGCCTCTACTCATTGATTCATGTATGATCATATTTTGATAGCTGTCTTTTAGCTAGTGAGCCCATCATTGGGGGTTTTGAGGGTTTTGACTTAACAAATCCTAGAGGACGATTCGGTGGTGAAAGATTCCACCTAGCTTGTCCCAAGCTTGGTCTCGGAGATGCAATACTCTCCCACACCATTCTAGTTATAGATCTACTCAGTTGCAAGAGGATTCTACATCAATTGTAGGGGCAGAGAGAGAGAGAGGGTGCACCAGCTAGGGTTTCCAGCAAGAGGGGCGCACCATTCATTGAGGGAGGATTCGTCCTAGCTGAGGAGAGGCAATTTTAGGAATTCTAGGTATTGGGTTTCTCTTGCAGGTGTCTTAGCACCATTCTTGGTTGTTTCCAGAGGCACTTCAGTGGAGGATTCATTTGTATTGATAGTGGGATGATTTCCCAAGAGGAGGGTGCACCATTATTTGGAGGGTAGCTAGATCTAAGGATCTAGATGATATTTGGCCTAGTTGAGCACTTGGATTTTCATTGTCGTGCCACGATCTATCATTCTAGTGGATTGGTGGAGTTGTTGGAGGCCTCTAGGAGAGAGGTCGAATTATTAGGGTTTCATCCATCTAGGAGGGCACACCCTTCATTGGAGGAGGTTCAGATCCATATGGTTTGAGAGGGATCTTGGAGATTTGGGCACCTGGGTTGTTCTTACCATCAACTAATCTATTGTTTGGCATCCTTCTTGGGGTGATTAGACACATTTGGTAGCAGGGCCAAATTGTTGAGAAGCTTCAACTATCCAGCAAGGCATGGCACCTTCCAACTTGGGGGTTTATCATTCTTATGGCCCAAATCTACTCGTATTCAATCTTCATTGTATATCCAGCCTTTGGAGGATTATTGTAGTCTTCTATTAGATCATTTTGTAGCAGATCTATTGTCTATCTTCTTAACCATCTGTTGAGCATTCCAGATTGGCATCTTCATTATAGCAGGTTTCTCTATTTCATGAATAAAAGAAGATTTGAGATGTTTTGGCTTGTCTATCATATTGCATATGGTTGAGGTATGTTCCATGGTTTATCTTCTTGTTTATAGCTGCATGAACACATATAAACACATTAGTTAAACCCTAAACATAATTGTAAGCAAAGTGTTTGACAAAATACCACAACCATAAAAGTTTTTAAAGACACCCAAAATTGTGATGATCCTTGCATAATGGCTTGGGATCATTACAGTGGTATCAGAGCTTAAATCCTACCAAACCCGATGGATCTCTCATAGGGAGAAATGGATAGTTGGGAAGAAATGGATAATATAGCCTTTGAGATAACATGCTTGGAGATAATTTATTTTGTCCTTAGCGAGGAAAATAAGCCTCTCATAACCTTTCCTCGGTATGTAGCCTTTAGAAATCTCGGTTCGAGCAAATGGGATATTTTTCATGGGATCATCGTAGCAAATAAAAGAAAAAAGAAACAGTTAGATGGATGGAAGAACAAAGAAAACCCATGCCCAGTAGGAGCACACAACCTTGCTATAGTTGCAAGGGGTCATGGGAACCAGATCATACGTGAAGGGATCAGGACCAGAAGCACACTATTGAGGCACGCTATGACACTGATGATGAGATGAGTGAGGATGGAGAGATAGATGATGATTTGGGACAGTCTGATGATGATAGTGACTCTTGCACGGAGGCTATTGATAATGACTCTTGTACAAAGGATGATGTTACTAGCACGCTTGAGGAGGAGGATGACCCTTGTCTAGTGGATAAACAGTCGGGAGGATCGGATGATAGTACTAGTACTTCAGCAAGCATATCACATGGTGTTGATGACCTTACTCCCCAGCAGAGTGGTGACACTAGTGAGGAATCACACGTGTTATCACCTACAGATGACCAACCTCCTATGGTGGTCGTGATGCATTGGTCATCACAGGAGGATAGCAGTGGCATGTCAGATATGATGGAGGAGACTTGTGTGAGGGACGCACACCATGGACGCATGGATCCATAGATCTAGGAGGAGACACAGGATGTGCAGGTAGTAGATCCTACACTTACAGATCAGCATGAGGAGATTGAGTCACATCTTTTAGAGACTCCATTAGTTGAGCACATTGTAGAGACTGACAGGGTGATGGAGAACTTACTTCTAGGATCGTCTTGCATTGATGAGGATGCACTCTTTAGCAGTCAGGATGACCATAGCACGTGTCTGGATACATATACATGGGATCTAGGTGTAGATGATAGTAGCAGGGTGAGTGAAAATGAGGATACCGTTGCTCATACATTATATAGTGTGATGCAGAGGGAGATAGCACCTACTAATGGGGTGCAATGGCAGACAGGGGGACCTAGAAACATAGTAGACAGTGGGTAGTTCGGCATGTTTTTGGGGACTCCATGGTTGACACTAGCAGGAGTGACATCAGCAGTGAGGGATATGAGGTGGCACCTCAGCATGACCATGATCAGGAGCCACACCACTTAGCATCATAGTTGAGAGTTAGTGAGGCTATGATCATGGTAGCCATTAGACGTATTGATGACCTGCATGCAGTGATGGTAGATTACTGTTGGAGAGAATCATTAGCACATGGTAGTTCAGAAGAGGGATTTTCCATGGGTGATTTTCATACTCTCGGGGAGAGAGTATCTATGATAAGGATTGATCACCAACAGTTGTTGACTGACAAGGACTACCTATTGAGGATTGGTGATACGTATCATGGGGCTCTAAGGGAGAAAGAGTTGGAGATGGACCGACTCACTCGGGAGTTGGAGAGCACTCGAGGATTCTTGAGAGGCACACAGACAACCCTTCAAGAATCAAAGTCCAGATCAGAGGAGCTTCTTGAGGAGATCCGTTAGAGATCCACTTCATCTATCCCGGTGGACACTCTGATATATCCTTCGGTCACATGGCTAGAGGATGTTGGTGGTCTAGCAAAGGAGCACCAGTTGATGGAGGACACTTCCATTTGTGTTCCAAGAATAGTTGACCTCCATGTAGAGGTTGATCCAGCAGTACACCCCATATCTATGATGTAGCCTGAGTCTGCAAGAGATGACATGAGTATGCCAGAGCATATGGTGATGAGGGATAGTTCACAGATTCATGTCAAGATGTATGGTGGCATTCAGAGGGGTATAGTTCCTTGCAGAGAAGAGACACACTTAGTGGAGTATGTAGATGCCACTCCTCTGCAGCAACACATAGTTGTGGCAGATCACCTTCACCATTTCAGCAGTTGCATGGGAGATGAAAGATGGAGGTTGGTTGACCAACAATTGGAGGGGTTACTTCCGGTTGTACTGGATGGTTGGGATTCGGTGATGAACACAAGAGAGCATCTATCATGGATATTGATGGACGAGCTTCTGGTTGAATCCTTGGGATTGACCAAAGCATGTGACACCTCCCAATCCTACAATCAACTATAGATGTTTCTATTATCCTGTCCTGACACTGTTATCATAGAAAACAACATGAGGAGGGATAGGTCGTGGCTGAGGGCATGGAGAGTGAGTAGGTTGAGACTACATGAAAGGAGTACTTTTATGGCATACAATAGGTCATAGGTGGATCATGTTGGACAGACAGTTGAGACTTGGTGTGTGATGGTGAGCATCATAGACCAGGTGATGACAGATGAGCACAGAGGGATTCCGACAGTGATCAGTCTGACACAGGAGTAGCTAGCAGAGACTGGAAGTGATAAACTTCCAAGTTTTCCATGGGATCCGGGAGTTCACTTGGTTAGTAGGATGTTTCACTACATGACAACCTAGGTTGTGCCAGAGAGCCACACACTCCACCTTGGGTTGGTTTGGAGTGGGCCTACAAGTACTTGTCCTATGGAGAGAGACATTTTCTCCCTCTTGATCATCATGATAGGGCATGGAGATGTTTCGACAAGTACTTCTTCTACAGAGGTGTCTTTACTGATACAGTTTTTGGACAGCAGGTCCAATGGTCACATGTATTTCAGCTAGAGGACCTAGGAGAGGAGGATTCAAAATGTATGCAAGGGGTAGGAAATCATGGTCAGAGTAGTGCAGGGCCAAAAGGGTGATCTTCGAAAGAGGTTAGCATGGGATCCAGGGATTGACGGATTGAGAATTTCACTGATTTACAAGGGAGAGTGGACCATTACATGGGAAATTTGTTCCAACTTTCCATTGAGCTTCAGTGTTGAGAGGAGCGCATTTCTTGTGGGTGTCTCACAGAGGTCTTGCAATACCTCATTCGGGCATCAACATGAGCAGTTGTTGGAGGTTGTATGGATCTCGATAGAGACTTGGAGGATGGATTCATTCGAAGATGAGGCCATGTTTAATATGCAGGAGACTCTCGTAGTTGGTATATTTCATGGTTATACTTCCCAGGGGCTAGCAGTTCATGACTTGACATGGGACCCAGGGGGTAGAGTGTATGAGTGTTCATCCTTGGATGGGTTCTACTGTGTATCCCACAGGTGGACATGGAATCCTGGTATTTTATTTGAGTGAATTTGGTTATTTCTTGAGGACAAGCAATTTTCTAGCAGGGAGGACTGTAATGTCCCCACTTTGGGACATCATCACAATGCAGAGGTTTATGATGACCAGAGTAGCCAGATGGATGTTATAGCGAGTACAGGGGTTATTGAGAGGCATTGTGGGGTCTAGATTTCATTTCTCATCATATTTCATCAATATGATCCATTCTGCACAGGTTGTCTTTGGTTCCATTGCATTCCTAGGTTTTCATGATTTTGACTATTTTGGGCTATAAGTTAATTAAATTCACTGAAGAGGTCATTTTGGGCACATTACTTAGAGGAACCTCTAAGTGTAATAGCTCATTGGAATCAGGAGAAGCAACACTACAAGATGGGATGGTGAGAAGTGAATTTCTGTGGACAGGGAAGCCACAAGGAGAGATAAGAAGCTTTTCAGAGGTAAAAAAGATTAATTAATTAATTAAAGTGATTTAACTAATTAATTAATTATTAATAAAATGAAAGTCACTTTGGAGGGACACGGTGAGCCAAAAATTATAAAGGAAAGGCAAGGGCCTCTACTCATTGATTCATGTATGATCATATTTTGATATCTGGCTTTTAGCTAGTGAGCCCAACATTGGGGGTTTTGAGGGTTTTGACTTAACAAACCCTAAAGGACGATTCGGTGGTGAAAGATTCCACCTAGCTTGTCCCAAGCTTGGTCTCGGAGATGCAATACTCTCCCACACCTTTATAGTTCCATATCTACTCAGTTGCAGGAGGATTCTACATCAGTTGCAGGGGCAGAGAGAGAGAGGGCGCACTAGCTAGGGTTTCCCACAAGAGTGGCGCACCATTCATTGAGGGAGGATTCACCCTAGCTGAGGAGAGGTGATTTTGGGAATTCTAGGTATTAGGTTTCTCTTGCAGGTGTCTTAGCACCATTCTTGGTTGTTTCTGGAGGCACTTCAGTGGAGGATTCTTTTGTATTGACAGTGGGACAATTTCCTAAGAGGAGGGCACACCATTATTTGGAGGGTAGCTAGATATAAGGATCTAGCCAGTATTTGGCCTAGTTGAGCACTTGGGTTTTCATTGTCGTGCCCTGTTCTATCATTCTAGTGGATTGGTGGAGTTGTTGGAGGTTTCTAGGAGAGAGGTCGAATTATTAGGGTTTCAGCCATCCAAGAGGGTGCACCCTTCATTGGAGGAGGTTTAGATCCATATGGTTTGAGAGGGATCTTGGAGATTCGGGCACCTAGGTTGTTCTTTCCATCACCTGATCTATTGTTTGGCATCTTTCTTGGGGTGATTGGACACATTTGGTAGCAGGGCTGAATTGTTGAGGAGCTTCAGCTATCCAGCAGGGTGTGGCACCTTCCAGCTTGGGGGTTTAGCATTCTTACGGCCCAAATCTACTCGCATTCAGTATTCATTGTATATCCAACCTTTGGAGCATTAGTGTATTCTTCTGTTGGAGAATTTTGTAGCAGCTCTATTGTCTATCTTCTTAGCCATCTGTTGAGCATTCCAAATCGGCATCTTCATTGTAGCAGGTTTCTCTATTTCATGAATAAAAGCAGATTTGAGATGTTTTGGCTTGTCTATCATATTCCATATGGTTGAGGTATGTTCCATGGTTTATCTTCTTGTTTATAGATGCATACACACATATAAACACATTAGTTAAACCCTAAACGTAATTGTAAGAAAAGTGTTTGAAAAAATACCACAACCAGAAAAGTTTTTAAAGACACCCAAAATCGTGATGATCCTTGCATAATGGCTTGGGATCATTACAAATAACTTGAGCTCAGTAGAGGCCGTCAAGCGACTAGACCTTTCGATGAAACCGCACCCACAACCCTACACCATCGCCTGGCTTCACCAAGGAAGAGATCTTCATGTCAGCCAACAGTGTCATCTTCCCTATGACATCAATCCTTTCAAAGATGAGGTATGTTCTGATATTGTTCCCCTTGAATTTTTTGATGTTCTTTTAGGAAAACCATATTTTTGGAAGCGACATGCTGTGTATGATTCTAGACCCCGCAGTATTATTATTAGTTTGGGTAGACAATTGTATAGGATACCATAGGTAGTGTCACCTACCACTATTTCTTTAATCTCTGCTAAGCAATGCAGTAAGGTCATTTCACATACCAGGAAGTTCATCTCCTTTGTGATCCATGATTATAGTAATAAAAATCTCACCACCACATCTGTGGCCTCTACACAGAGCCTCTCTTTGTAGCAGAAGAAAGTGGACGGGATCGTGGAAGAGTATAGAGACATATTCTCCTCACCCACCGATGTACCGATGCACTGCCAAGTCAAGCATCCAATTGATCTAACCCCGGTGCGCCTCTTCCTAGTGGATCAGTATATCGTCTCTCGTTGATGGAAAATGATGAAATCAAGTGTTAGATCCAAGAGTTGTTTCAAAAGGGGTACATTAGACCCAACTTCTCCCCTTGTGGAAGCTCGATTGTATTGGTGTAGAATAAATATGGGACCTGGTGGCTTTGCATTGATTATAGAGCATTAAACAAAATCACAGTTAGGAAATGGTACCCAATTCCCAGAATTGATGAACTTATTCACCAACTCAAGGGGGAAAAGTTCTTCAACAAGATTGACCTAAAGTCTAGCTACCACCAGGTTCTCATCGAACCAACTCATGTATGGAAGACAACTTTCAAATATAAAGAAGGTCTCTTCGAATGGTTGGTCATGTTATTTGGCTTAACAAATGCACCATCCACTTTCATGAGGTTGATGGATGATGTATTGAGGCCCTTCACCAACTCTTTTGTGGTGGTATATTTGTATGACATCCTCATCTTCAACAGAACTTGGGAGAAGCACATGCAACATATTCAGCAGGTTTTGAGCACTCTGTGGAAGCACAAGTTATATGCCAACTTGGAAAAATGTTCCTTTGGCATGAACAGGGTACAATACTTGGGATACGTTGTTGATGAACATGTAGTACATGTTGATCCAGCTAAGATCCAAGTCATCTGTGACTGGCCAGCCCGACCACACTAAACGAGATTCAGAGCTTCTTGGGACTTTCCAACTTTACTAACAATTCATGTTGGGATTCTCCCATATTGCATGGCCCTCAACCAAGTGACCAAGGGTGGTGGAAGGGAAAATTTCGCATGGGGGAAGGAACAACAAATACCATTTGATGATCTGAAGCATCACTTGTGCTCAGCTCCAGTACTCTCCTTACTCGATCTGCAACAATCATTTGAGATTGAGACTAATGCATCTGACTATGTTATAGGCGTAGTTCTCACTCAACATGGTCATCTGGTAGCATACCATAGTGAGACACTCTCAGATGTTATCCAGAAATACCCCACCTATGACAAGGAAATATATTCCATTGTACAAGCATGTCATCAATGGAAACATTACATTCTAGGAAATGAGACAATCATCCACACTAATCACAAGCCTCTACAGTTCATACAGACACAGGGGAAGTTGCCGAACGACCTCCATCAGGAGTGGTCCACCTACCTGTAGCAGTTCCATATCAACATAAAATATAAGATAGGGAGAACAAATCGTGTCACTGACTGCCTCATTTGACCTCCCGTGGTTGCACTCACCACCATGCTCCATTCCTATGGGCATGAGGAATCTGAGTGGCCCCAACTTTATCAGCAAGATCCAGACTTCTTCACCACCTATCATCTCTTGGGTACATGTGAAAATGTCATCAATTTTGACATTCAAGAAGGATTGTTATGGTATCTGGGCCATCTATATGTTCCTGCAAGCGAGCGTGCAAATTTGTTCAGACCAGGGTTCTTCTCAGGTTACCAACAAAAGGCACCATGTAGTCTATAGCGTTGACATTTTCATCCCCTCCGAAGAGAAGAAGTCTCACCCGAAGCTCTGCAGAGACAGATATATAGGGAAGGGTAGGGAGAAGACTAAGGAAGATCCATAGAGCGTTCAGAACTCACTCTTGTTCTTGCGCAATCAACATTATCAGATCAGAAACATCTAAATGCAAGAACCAGACCTACTTGCATTGTGAGCAGCAATTAAACATAGAATCATCAATTAGAACTCATAAGCTATACAGAAACATTGTAATGCATAAGAAAGCATGTAAAGACACATCAAATTTTAAAATTTAGCCCTTCATCATATTATCCTAAAGATCTTTCTTACATCATAGACTCCGAATTACATAGAAATTTTCAGTACAGACTCTTGACTTCAGACCAAAGCCATAGGGTTCTGATTTCCTAGCTGGAAGATCTCATTCATTTAGACTCTACTCTTATCGATTACAACAACTAGCAACCAAACAACTAGAAACCAACCAATTCCCAAAACCCTGGGGCAGTTCCAATAGACATGAACCAACCCAAACTAACCAACTGACTAACTCTTTTACAATTATATTATGTCCTATATATAGCTGGGTTATGTCTTCTTGTTCTGTTGCAACTGTTTGTTGCTTAGCTAGGGTTGCGTTGGCTTCTGTAACTGTTTTTTGTTATTCTTCCTTCTAGCCTCTGATGGAGGTTGTGCGACTCATGCTTAATCAAAACTTGCGCAATTCTTTCTCAAAAATGGAGGCCCTAATAGGCTCCGACCACAATCATTGACTCGTCCTCGAGTCAAGAACTTGGTTCTTTCACATTCTTTAGGAGCAACTGTTGTTTTCCCTTATTCGACTTTTCTTCTGCTTTGAGCTCTTCTATTTGTGCCTTTTCTTCCTTCACCTCTTCAAACAAAGGGCCCAATTCTGGAACCAGCTCTAATGCTCTGTGCTTTACTCCGTGAAAGATTTCAGCTTTGTCCTGCCATTTCTAGGCAAGGAGTGATGCTTATGCGAGGATCTGTTGGGTCATCTCTTTGTTGTACTCCTTTGGCTTGGCTGCAACCAACGAGTTCCATTCGGAGTCAGTTGTTGCATCGACATGGTGCATCTGCATATAGGCGGTTTGAATTATCGGTCGAAAATTCTGCAGCTCTTTCTTGGCTATGGATTGTGCTTCGTAGAGTGAATTGAGTTCATTGTCAGCCTGTTGGATTTGATCAAAAAAAATTTGCTACTCCATGGGGCCCATGGTGACCGCAACTTTGTCATTCAACACCTGGATCTTTGTGTGCAGTTCCTCCAAGACTTGATTCCGTCCAGCGATGATGCCCATCTAATTGTTGACTTCCTTGAAGATTCTCGTGTATTCCACTGTCTACTTATGTAGTGTCACTGAGGCATTGTTTCCTTGCAGTATGATCTTCTGTATTTGTTCCTACAACTGTTGAGGCTGTTGTTTTGCTTCTTGCTGGACTTGTTGTAAATTTGCTTATATCTTCTTTGTTCGTGTCATGAGGTGTGTCCATGCCACTTATAACAGCTCGATTTGTTGCTCTGGTTCTCTTATCTTGCTAATTTCAGGTAAGTTGGGCGCAACCCTCCAAATCTCTGGCCAGGCTTCTGCAAGTTTTTCCTGCACTTTTTCTAGTTTGCATTGGGCTAGGAGTCTATCATGTTTTTCCTCCATTCTACATGTTTTTGCATATAATTGTTCTTTTCTGGTGAGCTCGGTTGAGCTCTCAACATACTGGAGCCTTTGCTCTAGTTGGTATGTGGAGGCTCTAATTAGTCTGAACAACTGTGATGCTGGCCACTATACCAGGTTGGTGGCTGACGGAGCTGCATCAGTGGGTTCTCTTGTCTGTAAAGGGAGTTCGCTGGTTGTTGAGTGGTCCGAATGGGTTTCTACTTCCTCTTTTGTTGGTGGCGTTGGTGTAGTCCTCAATCTTAGATCTTCGAGCAGAAGTGTCAAGACCTCTATTCTAGTTATGCAGAGCTTCATCAAGTCTTCACATTGTTGGGGGTTCTGGAGGAATTGCTCCATTTATGCTTGCATGGTTGTCATATCTTGGTCCATTGTTGAGTCTGGCTCATTGGGCACATCTGGTATCATCATGTCCTCCAGTACTTCTTCATCATGCATCATGATTTCTTGGGTGTCCTCACCCTTGGGTGGTGAGGTGATTTGCTGGTTACGGTTGGCTTCCGACTCTGCTCTGCTTCTAGTGGCTTCTTCGTGTGTGGAAGACTCGGGTTGTTGTTCCTGCTTACTCGGATTCGGAACATCTAAAATCATACTTTGCTCTGAGACTTTGGGGTTGGGGTTGGGGATTTCTAAGCTGGGCTTGGGGGATTCTCTGGTTGTCTAGTTGAGAGGCATCTTCTCTAAGGTTGTGGTCTGATGTGGAGCGGCCGTGAGGAGATTTGGTAGTTGGGGTGGTGGTGGAGGCTGCTCAACGATGGGTGTTGACGATATTGTTTCAGTGTCCAAGTAATCTTGGATGTCAATAATGGTGGTGGCTTTGGTCATGGTGTGAGTCCATGGAGCAACAGATGCGAGGGGTTGTGGATCCAGGGTTTTATTCGGTGAGACCCCTGTTTTGGGCCTTTTCCCCATCGGTTCGGTGGCAAGCATAGTGCCCAGCATCTAGTTGACCTGTGCACCTGATAGCATGGCATTAGTTGGCAACTGTATTAGGCGATCTTTCGTTAGTTCCATGTGAAATGTTTCTTCTTCTTCCGCCCAGAATGCGATTCTGTGCGGGGCCTATCTTTTTTCTTCGGGGAGCTTGACTTGGTTCTTCTTCTTCCTTAGAATCGGTCTATGCCAGAGCGCCTATCTTTTTCTTCTCAGGGCTTGAGCTTGGTCCCTCTCCTACTGCATTATCTTTTTTCTTACTTATCTCGGCCGACAAAATGTAATTCATTCCTAATTTGTGTGGGTCGCGTTTAACTCTAGGCCATGACATGACCTCCTTGTCAAATGCTTCCTCATCCAAATAGAATGGTAGTAGTTCTGTATGGAAATGTTCCCGGCTAGCATGTATCGGCCAGACGCATGTGTTGTGTTGGTTCATGCTAAAGGCAATATTCCTCATGTTGTTATTGAGGATCTCCTATGGGATGCACGGTCATTGTGTTGCGTCTATCATAGCATTATACCATTTGGTGAATGTTGCGTTGTTGAGTGATGTGTTCTGCGAGTCTGGTCTGGCTTGCCATGGCTCAAACATTTTCTCCAGGAGCCCTTTATCTGGTATTGTTGGTTGTTTACCCACCGGTGACTTCCATTTGAGCATCGTGAATTCCACAAGAAAGTATCCATAGGTAAAGGTGCCTCCTTTCTCCTGTGCCTCCTCGCAATATTTGAGTAGTTCCTCTAGCAAGAAGCTACACCAGTTGAATATTGCTCCCTGATTGCAGAAGTTGGCAACTGATAACACATCTAAAGGGCATTCTCACTTATAATAGGACCTCATAACCTTACTGGCTATGACGTAGTAGTCAGTCTGGACTGTTTCGGGCAGTAATGGCTCAATGACTATTGTGCGTCCTTTTCTCTTGGTATTGAACTTCTCGTAAAGGTTGAGCTCTCATTTCTTCTTCCCATGCTTACCGGGTCCATGAAATCCCTTCGACACATCCTCTCCTTCAAAGGATAGTCCAGTAAGATGTTGGATATCTTGTGCATGGAGTGGATATCTCTTATCCAACCATAGGCTTCTGTCGTGCACTCTGCTTATCAAGAAATTTGTGCAGCATGCAATTTCGTCGGTGTGCCAAAGACTGGTAAGTCTCTCAAGTTCATGATGGTGGAGTTGAATAGGTTGATGAACTCATTTTTCGATATAAAGTGCATATCTCCTGTTCCATCCAGTGTTAGCTGCCAGAAAACGTCTGGGTGCATCTGTGAAACAGGGCTGAATCCGTGAGGTCAAGGTCGAGTAGCTTGACCTATTCTATCTTCCCTTTAAGATCACCTATAATCTCGACCCGAGGGTCGCAGATCTTGTCTGGTACTGCTTATTTAGTCATGGTGCTATGGCTGGCTATTTCTCTTGGCATGAGCGCGTCTGTGGTCATTTTTAGAACTAAGGCTCTGTTTGCAGTTTTGGCAATGGTCCTAACTGGTTTTCACGGTTGAGTTCGGAAATAGCTATGCTTGTTTTAGTAACAATACTTTCTCGGCTGAGTTTTGAGATTCTTATGGATGGCTTAACGGATGAGTTTTAGAAATAATTACGCATCATCATGACTGTATCGATGCAACAGGGTGTGAGTTGTCCGGCGGGACGATTTAATCAAGGTAAATCCAATTGGGGGATTTTGGTATTTACTCGTCTGAGTGGATTAGGGACGTGGCCAAATTGAGTCCTTTTTCTTTGACCAGTAGGTGCCCCGAAGCGAGGTCCGAGGTCATCTTGGCATAATGTGGATTTATGGCTTAACGGGCGATAGTCAAGGTATTGGTTTGGAAATAAAGGGTGTGATTGGACTGGGTGTGCGTGGCCTTTAACTCAGATTGGATTTGGGTGTGTGGCCCCTCCGACCACAAAGGTTGTCCCCGTCACTTTTTATGACTGTCATTAGTGGACCTGTCATACTTTAGGTTTTGTACTATTGTGTCATCATCTCTGTATCAACCAACACTTAAACAACACAATTGAACTATGTGTTATGGCGCAACACTGCGCACATGGACATTATTAACATAATTTATAAAAAAAATTGAAAGAAAAACAAAACTCAAATCTAACTATTGTACAAGCTCCATCGGATTGGAGCAACTTCCCTTCTTCTCATTTTCGGGAGAGATAGGGCTTCAGGTGAGCGCCATTCACCCATCCTAGTCATAGCACACCATCTAGTTGGGTGAGTCGAACTGCTCTTAATGGTCGGATCTACACAACTATGAAGGGTCCCAACCAATGCATACGCAGCTTGCCAGGCTGCTTCTGGTATCGGTTGTCATAGAGTAACACCTTGTCCCCTTGTATAAATACCTTGGTTTTAATGTGGCGGTCATGCCAAGATTTCTATCTTTCCTTTTCAACCAACTGATGGAAGTCTGCCAGAAATCTGGTTTCTTCGAATTCTTGTAGTTCCAAAAGTCTCTGTGCCACTGATTCTTCATCTGTCATACGTGTGGCTTATGAAATATACAGGATTGGGGTGATGAACTTTGCAGGCACCACTACCTCATTTCCGTAAACAAGCTAGAAGGGTGTGTATCTGTGGAGTTTCTTCGTGGTTGTTTTGTAGGCCCATAATACTGTTGGAACTCTATCATCCCAGTCCTCTTGGTTTGCACAATAGAATTTTGTTAGTCCCTTTTATAGGATTTTGTTGAAGGCTTTGACCGTTCCGTTGGCCTGTGGGTGGTATGAACTTCTCCTGTGATATTGAATCAAAAATTCTATGGTAAGTGTTTCTATAGTGTTGCTAATGAAGTGAGCTCCCTGGTCGTTGGTTAGGCTCCTTGGACATCCAAAGCGAGTAATTATATTCTCGAAAATGAACCTGGTGGTAGTATCCGTCGAACAGTCTTGTAACGTTGTTGCCTCTGCCCAACGAGTAAGGTTGTCAGTTGTGGTAATGATGTACCTTGCCTTCAAATGTTTAGCTATGGGTTTGATTGGCCCAACGAAGTCAACTGTCCATTTCTCAAATTCCTGTAGCGCTCTAACGGGTTGTAATGGAAGTTCATCTCGGCGTGACGACATGCCCATTATTTGAAAAACATCACCTGTAGAAATTTATGTGTCGTTTCCTTTCCTCCTATGTGTCCTCCTGCAATTCTGCTATGGCATTTACAGAGTATATCCTACCTTTATTGATCTAGGACACATCGTCTTAGGATGTTGTCTAGCCCTATTTTATATAATTTCCTGACAATCAGCTGATAATCTGCTGCTCTGACAACCATATGGCGTTTCTGGGTTGTGGAATATGTTTCAGGGCATGCTCCTTTGTTGAGAAAGATTGCTATGTCCTCCAGGTATTCTGGTATGGCCTCGATCCTAAATAAATCTGCATCTGGGAGCTGGTCATCGACTGCTCCGCCTCTTTCTCCTGACTCTAGTCTAGATAGATGGTCGGGTCTGACGTTGCATCATCCTGTTTTAATGATGACTTCAAAGGAAAATTCATGAAATAACAGTAGCCATCTGCAAATTCTCCCTTCCAACACAGGTTTGTTAACTAGGTATTTTAGTGTTGAATGATGAGTAAAGAATTTAAAATGAGATCCTAACAGATAATGTCTAAATTTATGTAAAGTGTAGATCATTACTAATCCTTCCCGTTCTATTAATATGTAGTTGCGCTCTTCTTGCGATAGATTTCAACTCGCAAAGTAGATAGGGTGATCCATAGCTCCATCTCCAGGCTGTGCTAAGATAGCTCCTAGAGCAATTCCTGAAGCATCTACATGGACACAAAATTCTTTATCCCAGTTTAGGAATATTAGGATCGGTGTTGTAATGAGATTTTTCTTAAGTGTCTCAAATGATTTGTCACATTCGGGAGTCCATTGGAGCGTTTCAGCCTTTTTCAGGAGGTTTTCCAAAGGTACAGTAATGTTAGCATACCTCTGAATGAACCTGCGATAGTAGCCTATATGTCCTAGTGTGAAGCGCAATTGTTTAATGCTCGTAAGTGGTGGCATATTCATAATGACTGCAACTTTAGCTAGGTCTACCAAAACTCCTTCTCGACAGACTATGTGGCCCAACAAATTTCCATGTGTCACACAGAAGATACACTTCCTGAGATTTAATGATATTTGTAACTCCCGACATCTATCAAACATTAGTCTTAGCAGTGCTACATGTTCCTTAAGGAGACTATATATTGTCCAATCATCCATATAGACCTATATATATTTGTGAATGAATTCCTTAAATGTTGCTATCACAATCCTAGAGAAAACTGCAGGGGAGTTCTTTAAACCAAATGGCATCACATTGTATGAAAAATATCCCCATTTAGTAATGAAGGTGGTTGTCCTCTTGTCCTCTTCAACAATCCTAACTTGATGGTATCATGAAAATCCAACTGTAAATGAGTATGCTTCCTTCCCCACAACCTGTTCTAGGACCTCATCGATGAAGGGTGTTGGGAAAGGGTCGTGCACACACGCGGAGTTGAGGCTTTTGTAGTCCATACAGACTCTAATATCCTCAGTGTCTTTCTTCCTCTGAATAACTATCGGGCTGACCCATTCTTCTTCTTCTACTGGAAAAATGAGATCAGCTTCTAGCATTTTATCAATCTCCTTCTTAACTTTCTCTTTTACTCTTGGGTTAAGATGGTATGGCCTATGTCTGACAGGATTGGATCCTGGTTTTAACTCTATCTTTATTTCTCCCATAACTCCTTTGATTCCCTTCAATTCTAAAAAAGTCTTTGGGAACAAATCCTTGTATTCCCGTAGTAAACTTTGTATTTCCCGACTGGTTTGCTCATCCTAGTAATTGCCCACCAAAGCTATTTTGGGTTTCTCTTTGGTCCCTATGTTGAGTCTCTGCAGTTTTAATGGGTGATTGTAGGAGTTATCGGTCTGGATAGGTATGGAGTTTTGGATTTCTCTATTCCCCTCGGTCTCTTTGATGGCTAGGTTTCTCAGATCTTCTAATTCGTCTAGGTTTTCTGAAGATTTGCTAATCTGATAGCATTCTATGGGATTTTCGATCAAGGGTAAGTGGAGTTTAGTCTAAAGTTCTTGGGTATGCTTGGGACACACTACAAAGTCTGATCTCTTATCATGATTGGCTGTAAAAATAAGTTCTTTAATCTTTTGCAGGACTAGTTCAAGCTCAGGGTACTTACCTGTAAAGGAGAAGTCTTTGCGAAATTGAGCTGCCAGTGTTTTCCAATCGTTGTTTTGTCTTTTGGTTTCCTCATGTATGAACCAATATTTCGGGGTATGAACCAAGATTTCGAGATTGGGCCTAGAGAGTGGGGAAATACCTAAATCCATAGGTGAGAGGGTATCTTCGCAGCATGCCACTATGTCACGCATTGTTGAATGTCTATTCTAGGGTCTGATTCTCCACTGAATTGTTGCACAACTTGGAGATCCATCTGCGTTTCTGATTCCATTTTCTCTTTGTGCCCGAATCTTTACTGGATAGCTTGCTTCACCTTGTCCCAAGTTCTGAGTGCACCTTTGTTTGTGGCCCACCATCTGGCAGGGGTGTTCTGAAAAGCTATATATAGTATCGAAATTCTTTGATCTTATCCCACAGTTTCTTCCATATGCTACAAAAAGTTGTCTAGATTTGCAGTGTCGTCATATACTGGGTGTCTCCTAACCTCGGTCTCAATCCATCTGGTCATTCTGACAGTTGCGCATCTTCTTGAGAATCTTTCGCACAAACCTTCTTTCCAACTATCAAAAGACAATTCTGAATCTTCGTCTATTGATTGTATACTTCTCCAGCTTACTAATTCATCCGCGGTTGGGTTTATGTAATCGTTTCTTGTCCCATCTGTTACGGTGTACAACTGGTCTAGGTCTTCTAATTCCATATTATTGTTTGTTGATTCTATGTACCTAGGTCCTACATATGGATCCAAAGGTTGAACTACCTTGATTCCTTAGCTTCAAAAGTCATGGTGTCTTTATTTAAGTCAATTACTTCATAGTTGTCATAGGCCCAATCAATGCCAAGTAACGCAGGGTAGGGGTCTTTTTCTCCCATGATCTCAATGACTTCAAAGTCAACCATTGTTTTTACTCCTGCTACATCAATTTCCACGTTCTCCAATCTTCCTATGGGAAAGATACAGTATTGGTTTTCCATTCTTAACTGAATTGGGGAATATGTCAGTCTTGGTTTTCCTAAGGCTTCCCAGGTCTTCTTGGGAAGAATGTTCACATCTGACCCAAGATCCAACATGACGTCCTTAATTTCAAAGTCATCTAACTGGGCTATCAGTCGGAATTCTTTTCTCGATATTACTTTTCTTCGTTGCACTCTCTGAGTACTCTTCTCAGGAAGGTTAGCTTGAATCCTAGATTCTGAAGTTTCTTCTATCCCTAATACTAGATACAGCGTGTTGCACAATTTCTTTGTCAGATGATCATTCCCCAGAATGTCAGAGAACAATCGAAACTAGAGGTCAACTGTGTTTTGAGGCTGCTCAGGTTGTCTTGGTATGCCTACAGGGTGTTTGGGTGCAAAGGATGAAGTAGGTACTTGTGCTACTTTAGGATATACAACTGGCTAAGGGGGATCCTCTTGCATTTCACGACTAGGAATGTTCTAGATGACTTCTATGGCATCTTTAAAGAACATTTTTTTCTTTAGGGGGTCATACCTGTCTCCCTTAGGTGTTGCTTTCTGAATCTGAGATAGAGTATCAGCATCAGCTCCTGTCTTCACGCATCCTCGAGTGATGATGTTAATATTTGGTAATTTTCCCTTAGAAATCATTTTTATCTCTGAAATGATAAGGTTAGTTCCTCTCTGTCGTACCCTGTCTTCCCATTTTTCAATTAGCTCTGGGCAGCCTTCGGTTGCGTTTCCATTGGTTCTGCAGTGAGAGCACCATGGCCGCCTTGGATGAGGACAATATCTAGCCAAATGACCTTGTTCATCACAATTATAACATCTTTTCGGTCCTCTTCCACCAGTTCTTCCTCCTATGAAATATCCTCCAGTTCCACCTCCTCGACCTCATCTTGGACCCTGAGGGTTCTCATTTACCCTGAATGTTGTTTTGTCTAGCCTGTCCGCAAGCACATCCACCTCCCTACATTGATTAGTAGTATGCACGGTAGATGCGTAGAACTCACAGTGTACTATGTTTGGTACCGTCAAATATTTATGCATGATGGGGCACTGTCTCAGTCCATGGCCATGGGTTCGGCAAATATCACAATATTTCATTGTTGGTGTTGTTTTTCCTCCTAGGAAAGCGTGATAAGGGGTGGGGTGATGGAAAGGTGGGTTCATAAATACTTGAGAAACTCCTCCTGTAGGTCCTAGCGGGGTTATCATCAAGTTCTGAGGAGGTCCCATTCCTCTCATTTGCGGACATTCGATCACCAAACGACCTTCCGTATAGCATCTGGTGCACCAAACCTGTGGTCGTCCCGGTCTCGGTATCGTCAACTCCTAAATCTTTTCGGTAAGTGTTGATATTTGTCCTTGTAATTGTGCTAGATTCATATCTACTAGGGGTCGGGTTACTCTCAATCTTCTAGGGTATCCTTCCATGGCTTCAATCTTCATTGATTGTTCCAAGGCATCTATTAACGTGGTTATTCGTTGTTGTGTTAGCGGAATCCGATTCAAGGGTAGCAGTCCCTTAATGTACCACTCTCTTTGATGTTCTTCATGGATTGGGTGTGCCAACCTCCCTATGGCATCTTTGAACCTCTGGTTGTACTCCCAAGTTGATTCGCCTTCCCTCTGCTGGATCTCGCACAACTTGGATAGAGCCAGTTGTTTTGACTAAGCCAATTTGAACTCTGCTATGAACCTTGTTTGTACCTGGTCAAGTGTGAACGCTTGACCTTGCATCCCTAACACTCCTGGTTCAATGATCTTCATGTACCGTTTGAGAGAGCGACCTCTCAAAGTAGTCTGGAATTCGACCAACTTGTTCTTATTCGGTGTCCCTCTAGATCTCCAGATGGCTTCACACAAAAACCAGTGATGTTCAACGTCTTCATCTCCCTTACCCCAAAATTATGGGTATCGGGCAATCGACCCTCCCGCATGGCTAGCCATTGTTGATCCTGTTGTTCATATCAGTATGAACCCTAACGATCTTGCTTGCGATCTACCAGGGGATCCCAATATCCTCCATATACTCGCACTTCCAGGTTGTGACTAGTTAGCTAATTGTACTGGAACAAAAATTGCATGAGAAGGTAGTGTCGAACTTACTGCTTATATAGAAGGCACTTGGGGTATGGGTGATTCAGGGCTGGCGTCACTAGCTTTGAGGCAGTTTTCTTTGATTTGGGGGGTCTCGTTAGCTTCCACTGGGACGATCTCTTCGACCGAATTCCTAATCTCTCTTATTATCAAGGTTGAATCTTCTCTTTCTCCTCCAAGATTTGTATCAACTTCCTCCTCTCTTACATCCGCACTTTTTCCTTCTTGTCCCGCCTCCTAGGGACTTCTTTCTCTCCTTGCTTCTCTCTCATTTAATCTTTGACTGGCCAGTCGTTCCTGTCTTCTCATCCTTTGTAGTTCTTCCATCTGCCTTTCCTCTATTTCTCTTTATCCTCCTTCTCTCCTCAACTTTTCTGACTATCTCGCAGCTTTCTTGATCTTGATGTGCCACCACTTCTCAACTATGGCGGATCTCTTCGAGGCTTTCTCATATCTTGAATTCATTTCTTTTTGTTCCCCCCCCCATTTGTCAAAGAACCCTTCCCCTCTCTCATTCCATGACTCTCACCCTGTCTCACCCTACCCCAAGAAAGGGTGTTTACACTGCCATCTTGGTCGGGGACATAATCAACATCCCTTCCTCCACCAAGAAGGCTTTAATCCATTAGGGGATCTCTCTTAAAAGTCTTCCCCTTGTGCCTTTCTTGAAGGTTTCTTCTGCCTGTGAGAAAGATTGGTGGTTCTCAGCAGCAAATTCAATTATGTATCATTCTATTGTGGTAGTAACCTAGAAATCTACGGCCCACGTGACTAGGCAATCCAATCTCTTGAGTGTTGCTAACTTGTTGGTATCCCATGCGCAGATATTCTTGACCTCTCCCTGGAACTCTGGAGCTTCTTGGATCCCCTTGATCTAGTGAAAAAATTCTTCTGGGAATTTAACCCAGAAAATCTTATACTGGTTGCTTGATCTTTCTGAGTAAAAGATCACTTCCCAAGTAGTTCCCAGCGATTTTATTTTTAGTTCCACTTCTTTCCATATGAACGCGTTACAATTTCTTTCCCACCATTGCTCAATGCCATATATATGGATCGGCGATAGCATTCTTCCTACAGGTTCCCTTTTAATACGGGTCCCGACAATGGAACCATTTTGTTGGCGCAAATTTGTTCAGACCAGGGTTCTTCTCAGGTTACCAACAAAAGGCACCATGTAGTCTACAGTGCTGGCATTTTCATCCCCTCCGAAGAGAAGAAGTCTCACCCGAAGTGCTGCTGAGACAGATATATAGGGAAGGGTAGGGAGAAGACTAAGGAAGATTCATAGAGCATTCAAAACTCACTCTTGTTCTTGCGCAATCAACATTATCAGATTAAAAACATCTAAATGCAAGAACCAGACCTACTTGCATTGTGAGCAGTAATTAAACATAGAATCATCAATTAGAACTCATAAGATATACAGAAACATTGTAATGCATAAGAAAGCATGTAAAGACACATCAGATTTTAAAATTTAACCCTTCATCATATTATCCTAAAGATCTTTCTTACATCATAGACTCAGAATTACATAGAAATGTTCAGTACAGACTCTTGACTTCAGACCTCAGACAGGTTCTGATTTCCCAGCTGGAAGATCTTGTTCATTCAGACTCTACTCTTCTCGATTAAAACAACTAGCAACCAACCAACTCCCAAAACCCTAGGGTGGTTCCAATAGACATGAACCAACCCAACCTAACCAACTGACTAACTCTTTTAAAATTATATTTTGTCCTATATATAGTTGGGTTATGTCTTCTTGTTCTATTGCAACTGTTTGTTGCTTAGATGGGGTTGCGCTGGCTTTCGCAACTGTTTTATGTTATTCTTCCTTCCAGCGTCTGATGGAGGTTGCGCGACTCATGCTTAATCAAAACTTGCGCAATTATTTCTCAAAACCAAAAGGCCCAACACCAACTATAAATGTTTGGCGATATTTTTGTAAAAATATTGAAATTTCTATGGATTTTATATAGTTTGTATAAACTTTCGGCGATTTTTAAGATAAAATAATTTTATCCTATAGAATTTGGGCGAATATTTTTTAGAATGACGAATCGTTTTTGGGAAAAACTATGGAAAATTATCTCATGAGCGAAATTTAGCCCCTAAAATCATCCTTGGATACTGCCAAGATCTTCTTCGAACGAATGTGGGTCCATTTTGGGATACCACAGACCATCATCTATGATCAGGATAGCAAGTTCCTCAACACATTTCGGTCAAGTCTCTGGTCACTATTGAACACCAAGCTCACTAAATCCACTGCCTTCCACCCTCAAACCGATGGTTAAAGAGAGGTCGTCAATCAGATGATTGTGCACATCTTGCTCATTTATAACTCTAAACATCCACGTACGTGGGATGAGAGTCTTACCTATATTTAGTACATCTACAACAGGGCTCTCCATAGCTCCATCGACCATATCCCCTTTCAGGTGGAGTTGATATTCCAACCCTTGGGTTCCATTGATGTTGCACTACCTATTGCAACAACACAGATAGATTCTTCATATGTTCATTATGAGGCTGACAAAGCCACCAGATTCATTGAGAGGATTCATCACATTCGTCAACAGGTCCATGAGATTTTGCAGAAAACCAATGCTAAGTACAAGCAACGCCATGATCAACACTAGGTGCCACACCAGTTTCAGGTGGGAGACAAGGTCTGGTTACATTTGCATAAAGAACGCCTTACAAGGCCCCATAGGAAACTCCTCCCACTTCGCTATGGGCCTTACAATATCACCAAGGATGTGGGTAGAAATTATTTTGAGCTCAACACTCCACCCTTCCTTGGCTTCCACCCAATGTTCTATGTGGACCTCCTTCGACCATATTTTTCACCATTATTGGACACCTCAGAGATTGAGGAATAGTTAACACCAATAGAGATCAACTCTCACTGCATGGAACAAGCATCCACTGATCAGATAGTGGACACACAGTTCAAGGGCACTCGCCAACAGAAGATCCAACTTTATCGGGTTGTCAAGGCAGGGCAACTCCTCCACCAAGGTAAGTGGCTCATCCGAGGCCAAACTCAATAGAAGTTTTCTCACCTAATGGGGGAACTCAACGCAATGGAGACTATTGCTTCCTAAGGGGAGAGGACTAATCCAGGTGGATATTGGTGGCCACCCACCTATTCCAACTGACTCCTATTAACAGTTTTTAGTTCAACGCATTCTTCTATAATTCTTTGTAATTGTAGGTTCTACACTTATGGGGCTATTTGAAGCCCTACACAACTTCTAGGTGGAGATTGGTGGTCGTCCACCTAATCCAACTGGATTATTTTAGATGTGTTCATGTCAGCTCATCTTTATGTACTTCCAGGGTTGTTTTGGGGCCCTAAACAGTGTTTTTTTGGCTTGTCACAGTCAAACTATAGTTGGAGTTAGAGTTTGACGACATAATGTGTAGTTCTCGAAAAGACCTTTCCAACAGGATATCACGCGCCTAAAACGAAGGTCGTATGTAGAAGTTATGACTACGAGAAGTTGAGGTACCAACTTACCCATCAGGGCCCACATAACTTTTGGTGTTTCATCTCATAGGGTTAGGTTTCTGGATGTCTATGGTTTTGGCATTCATGAGTAATGTTAAAAAGGTCTCCTGAGCCTCATTATAATCATTATTCTCAAACGGATGCGCGCAACAGCCACATCTCTTCTCATAGATAGCTACCACCATTCGACCAAGTTGTTTTCAGTTCTGTAGTTTTACAGTTTCAGCCTATTCCATTTATTCAATAAAAGTTATTGTTCACTGGATATATGTTGTTGTTCTCCGTATCTATGTGTTATTGTATTCGTTTTGTTATTCATTTATTCAATAAAAGCTATTGTTCATTGGATATATATTGTTGATCTAGGTATCATGTGTTATTGTATTATCATAAATCCAGATTAGTAGCTAAGAAATTATATATTTGCATTTGCATTTTAGATTATCTGTATTTCATTTTTCATTCTGTAACTTAGGAATCATCACCTATTGGACTGCAACTAATAAACCCCAAAACCATTACCGGGTAACCCTGTTGCTTTTGATGAAGGTCATTTCTACCTGTCAACATATTCTTAGTATAATGCATTCGTCATTCTGTGTTGCCTTTATACTTTAATTCCTTGCTGCAAATATAATGCCCACATTATCCAGAAGCTCTCCCGCCCTCGTAGTTATATGTGAGAAATGAACGACGTAACTGAAATAGGATATGGGGAGATGAGGAACGAGTCTTCCTCGGCAATCTACAGAAAGGCCAAGAGTGGTCTCCTCTTTTATCCTTAACATGTGAGCCCATGTGATTTCCAGCCACACACGGCATCCAACACCTTGAAAAACTTGTAGTGTTTGTTGACGTGATTCTTGGGGCGTGTCATCGTGTCTTTACGAAAATGAAATACAACCTCTCTGAAATAATGAGACGGCGGAAGCGGCCTTTGCACGGCATCGAAACACCTGGAGGTATAATTTACCGTTCTGGTTGGTCGCGACTGTGGAAGAAGTGCAAAACGTTGGTCTGAAACGATGGTGGAAACAAGGATTTGCTATGGTGAGAGATCCTCTCCAGATCTCAGACCATGAATTAATGAAGTGCCATGTGGAGTTTCTCTTGTCGAGGATGTGATTCAATGTGAACGCCATAGCCACATTGTCTTTCAGCTGCGTCACCTGCCCGAACAAAATTTTATTTAAATCAAACCGAGTCATAGACACATCAATCATCCGTTTTTAATTATCCACTTTCGAAAGGTCATGACAAAGGGCAATCCTTTTCTCGATTGCAGATTTCATCTATCCAACTGCTGGTATGGATCAAAGTCAACGAAAGTTAATGGTTGACCAAATAGAAGATATAGAGACGAAGAAAAGAAAATATTACACAAGTTTCTGAAAAGAGATGAGGGACAAACTTATCTGCAATCCCAATAAAAATTACAGTTTCAAACAAGTCTTATAAAATTACATTTTGAAATTAAAATCAAATTAAA
>SNQJ01S0000237.1:0-14372 GCA_010110895.2 Picea sitchensis | reverse complement strand
GTAATAAGTTAAAACATTCTATTCTCAATGTGAAACCATTACAAGTCCATTTACATGATTTGCACTTAAACTCTTGGTTATGGTTTGTCGATGAGAACTACATTTGTAAGCTTATACACATCTTGTGAACTTTTCTCCAACTAAATATTTAAAACAAATTTATATTCGTACCACCATCAATAAAAAAAAAACTTTAAAAAAATCAAATTTATAAAATAATTTATAAAAATAAAAAAAAAAACTATATACATGTTTTTTTAATAAATAATTCTCTTAAAATAGAAGTCATATTTAAAAAGTCAAACAAATTATAAATATGTCTAAAAAGTCAAACAAACTATATTTCTGGAATAAATAAATGTAATGATATATGAATATAAATTCTCTAACTTAAAATCGAAGTAATATCTTAAAAAAGTCAAACAAATTATATACATATCTTTAAGAGTAAATAAATCTAATGAAACCTTTAAAAAAATCAAATATCAATATAAATTTTCTATTTTAAAATTAAAAAAACAACTTTATTATAGTAGTTGTAATCAATATTTAGTAGTGTGTTTTAAAATGGTTTTATTCACTCAATCATATAAATCTTTTAATCTTTTTTAATTGAATAAAAAATTTATAAAAGAAATATTTAGGAATTTTAAAAAATTGTATTTTTTATATATAATTAATTAATAAATAATTATATATTATTAAATAAAATAATTAAGTTGTATCCATAATACAACACTTTTATAAATTATAATATAAAAAAATATTATTTATTAAATCACATTATTTTATTGCATTAAAAAGATTGTATATTTATTTTAATTTTGGATTTATCATGCTTCAATAAGAATCAAATCTCAACGGGTGTAAATCTTTTTCCAAGTTTTGGTTCCTCTCCACACATGATAGATCCACAATTAATATGGATCTACATTGTGTGTGTGTCAACTTCATGGAGAAATTAAAAGGAATTAGACATCTCTGTTGGGTATGTGTTATATTCTTTGCATGTGTGTGTGTGGGCGCGTCAGATTCGACAAGTGTGTCTCACGATCCCTCGTAGTAGTGTTATGTTTGTGTCGTGTGCGTCGAGCGCTTTCCTAGGGGGTCCCAAGGGGGGCAAGTATGCCTCCCCTGGTTACGCGCAGTGTTCGACACTAGGCGTAGCCCGGGGCCGACAGGGTTCGGGGCAGCTCCCCGAAATTGATTTTTTGCTATTTTTAGTGGTTTACTAAAAATAATCCCGGTTTTAGGGATTAGGGTTTTGGTATCTATGGAATACCTAAAAACATTGTATATATTGTATAATGAATGGTGAAATTAGATATAATGAATATAAGAAAGGTTTTCTCGGTTGAGGGTTTTCGATATAAATCTCAGTGTACTATGTGAGTGAGCCATTGATTAAATTCTCTTTTGCTTAAGAATCTATATGCATTGCTTTACTTCACAAGTTTAAAACTTACAATCTCCCTTATACTGAGAAACACAGCATTAAAATGTTTTAACAAATATTCATCTTAACTCGATCTATCATACCTCAAAAGAGATCAAATCCCTAGAGGTGCAAACTTTTCTTCAAGTTTTGATCTCATAACTCACATTAACATGTTTTTTTATTAATATTTTAATGAACATTGAAATATGTATAACTCACATTAATATTTTTTTAAATGACATCTATCAATCCATATTAAGTATTGAAAAAATTACACATCCCCTTTATATTAAAAAATAAATAAGTTTCTTTTTTGTTTTAATTACTTTATCTTAAACTTGATATAAAATTATTTTATTTAAGATGAACATTAAAATATTTTATATTTGATTAACATTTATTTATTTATTTTTACATATCACATGTAAACTCCAAGTGAAACATAGAAGGAACTACACTTAGTCATATCAATTATAATTACACATGTAAACTCCATAATCAAAAGATGCTTTGACTTTAAAAAAATATTAAAAAAAAAAACAAAATCCCTTATAACCATAAGGGAATCCACTTCCAAATTAATATATCTTTTAATAATATTTAACTTTATTTTGGTATATGAAACCAAACAATACCCCCCACAATTTAACCTTTTAGTTAATTTAAAATTAATTAATTAATTGTTTTTAAATATAAAACTAAACAATACCTCACAATTTAACCTTTTACTTTATTTAAAATTAATTAATTAAATAAATACTGAAAATTAAATATTATCAATATACAACCACACAAATACAAAAATAATGTTATGTAATTTTAAATTCCACCTATCACGCTAGGAACGAAATCGGAGGTGGACTTCTTGTCACACTCTTCGTTTCAACATGTCTACTTATTTTTATGTTTGTTGAGTATTTGTTTGTCTATCTTCTTTTGTTTTTTTTCATTGAGAAATCCTTATTCATTGTGTCCACACATAGCCTATCAAATTTGGTACAATAACATAAAAGTGTTTAATCTTAAAAGTAAGTTTATACAAAAGTGTTTAATCTGAAAAATAAAACATTTAAAAATTATAAATTTATAAAACATGAGAAGTAATTTATGAGTAATTCAAAATATTTAGTTAACATTTCTCAATTTTCAATTAGTAATTTATGCGTAATCCAAAGAATAATCCAAAATATTTGGTGAATATTTATCAATTTTCAATTAATAATAATAATAATAATCTATTTTTAAAATCATCATCAAATATAAAATTTGTTTATTTATAAAACAAAGTACCTCTCCACAACAATGTATCCCTCTACAATAATAAAAAATTAAATACATAATTTAATGATAATTAAAACTTAAATATTTAAAAAATATTTGATAAGCATTTCTCAATCTTCAACTATATTTATGACACTTCAAAAATTGAAAAATACCAAAGTATTGGTGTTTAAAACAAATGATTGACATAATTGTTGGAAGAAGTATTTGATGAACGTTTTTCAACTCACAATTATATCATGACGGTTATCCAAGAATTCAAGAATATTCAGCATTTGATACCTACAACAACCATTTGATATTGACACAAATGCTTCAGAATATGTTGTTGATACAATTGTCACTCAATGTGGACATCCATTGTTTTATCATGTAGTGAGACACTCTCTTATGCAGTTCACAAGTATGTGATATATGACAAAGATATGTACTCCATTATATATCCATGTCAGTGATGGAAGAATTATATATTTTGCAAGGAACCAATTATCCACACCAACCATAACCCTTTACAATTCATGTAGATGTGGGGAAAGTTGTAGAATGGCCATCATGATAAGTGGTCCACATATATTGACCAATTCCACTTGAATATCAAGTCCAATTAAGTTTCACATTTCCTCAATTGACCTTTGATTTTCATACTAACCAAAATGCTTAGTTATTTTGGAGACAATTGACTTCTAGAAGGCCCTAGTTGTATGACACTGGTCATGAATTCATTGTCACATATCAAACAACAAGTTCTAGTAAACCATATTCAAATTTACGCATCTAATATGCGCTCCTATGCCACCTAGGCCAAATTTATGTTCATTCAAGAGAGTGTGAGAATATTATTTAGGAGACATGTTATAGTTAGGTGGTCGTGCACTTCGATATGGAGAAGACAATAGTAGCGTTATAGAAGTACTTCTACTAGAAAATATATAACAAGATGTCAGTTGGTATATCAAATCATGCACCTCCTATTCTATGTTAAACCTATCATCAAGAAGTATGGATTGTACACTCATCGTCCATGTCAACCACAAGCCTTAGCAATTCATGCAAACATAGTGAAATTTTCAAAATGAACACCATTAGAAGTGGTCGATGTACCTCCTAAGATTCCACTTTAACATCAAATACAAGAAAGAAAATACCAACAAAATTGTGGATTACATTAGTCAACCTTTGATTTCTACACTGACCATGGTTCTCAATTCTTGTGCACTTGATATTTTCATATAGCCTTAGTTTTATGACATTGAACTTGACCTCCATGTTTCATATCAAACAATAGGCACTAGTAAATTGGTTTCAAACTTCCACTTCCAAGATTGACTTCTATGCCACTTGGCCCACCTTTGTGTTCCTTCAAGCTAGTGTGAGAATCTTATTTTGGAGCCAGCAAGGCACTTTAGTGTGGAGAAGATAGTACTAGTGATGCAATTTCACTTCTACTAGAAAAATATTTGATGGGATGTCAGTAGGTATGTCTTATTCTATAGTACCTACGTTATCACTAAAGTTCCCATCAAGAAGTAGGTATTGTACACTCCTTTACCTAATCCATACCATACTTAGTAGTTATTCTCTAAGTATTTTGCATCAGGTTTTCCCTCAACCATGCATGGTAACAATTGTGTATATATGGTTTTTGATTAATTCTCCAATATGGTAATTCTAGAACTATGCAAGAAGAGTATCATGATGGAATATATAGCTAATGTCTTCTTAGAGAATGTTTGGGTTCATTTTAGGTTTCCATAGAACATTGTCTCAAATATGGATAACAAGTTCCTCAATATTTTTTGCTCTAGCCTATGGTCAATGATGGACACCAAGTTAACCAAATTAACTTTGTTACACCTATAGACAAATGGGTAAACAAAGATAGGCAATAGTATTATTGTGCATATCTTCATAATATAAAACTCCAAGAATCTATGCATGTGGGATAAAATCCTTCACTATGTTCAATATAACTCTATTGGACACAACCTTTTCCGTATGTGCTTGGGGTTCTAGCCATTGGCCCTAATTGAAATTGCTTTCCCTAGTACACATACATAGGAGAAGTCCTCCCATGATAAGACTAAGTTAGACAAAGAAACCATTTTTTTTATATGGATCCAAAACATCCAAAACAAGTTCATGATATATTGCAGAAATCCAAAGCCAAGTACAAGCAACTACATAATATGTGTTAGGTTCCACACAATTCTAAAGTTACCTATAAGGTATGGTTCAATTTGTAGAAAAATAAAGTCATAGGCCCCCATAGGAATCTCATACCACTCCAATATGGACCTTACACCATCACCAAGGATGTGGGTGAGAATGATTTAAATGAAATATTCCCTCGTTCCTTGGCTTACACCCTATATTTAATGTGGAGGTGCTCAGAACCATATATTCAACCCCTATTGGGAACTTAAGAGGTGGTATAGAGCTTGGCCCCTATGAAATTAAACTATGATTGCATTGAACAATACAAAACTGATTGGATAATGGATAAGAAAAAGAAGGGAACTCAACAATAGAATATTCAACTCTATCAGGTTTTCAAGATAGTGAAACTTCTTCACCAAGGAAAATGGTTCACAAGGAGTCAAATTTAGCAGAAGTTTCCCCATTTGATGGAGGAATTTGATGCAATGGATATCCTTTCTTCCTAAATAGGAACAATTTATCCTTGTGGATACAAGTGGCCACCCACCTTGGAAACATTCATAACCTCGATAGTTCTACATGGTTTTTTAGGTCTTGAACTTTCAACGATTTTTTTGGACACTTACCATGCATTTTTGGTAATTTGCACATGCTAAAAATATTTGATTGCAAGGATTTACAAACACATATAGCTTATAATAAGATTTTTAGTGGTCCAAGAAATGATCCAAACAGATTTTGTATGGAAAATTTGTTTTGATAGCAAGTTGACATGTCAACTAGGCCTCATATCCTAGGGTTGTGATTTTGGATCTTAGTGTTTTTTCCTCTTAGGGTTTTAAAATTTATGTTAGAATATATTTTAAACTTATTATAATTATACTTTGTGAATTATCATAGTCAGCACATCTCTCTTCAAATATAAGCTACCACCATTCTAGCCAATTTGCATTATTTTTCTTATTAAAGTTTTTTTCTATTCCATTAAGTAATGGATTTTGGATTTCATTGTATTATTGTGCTTCCTATTATAGATCTATTTTATTTATCTAGAATTTCTATATTCATTTCATTCTCCACACAATCTGGATCACACTCCCCTTATCAACATCGTTCTCAAATAAAGTTGTTATATCCATGTCATCCCCTTTGCAGATCACCTTCAATAGCTTAAAAAAAATAGGTTACTAAGAGGAACTAGCATAAGAAAAAATCCTTAATCCTAGAACCTTTTAACTTCCCCAAGATTTATAACCAAAATTTGATAATTTCCATTCCTAAATAAATACAATATAAAATAGTAAATTACATTTCCCAAGGTCCATAAAAACATAACATCATAAGCATAGCACTAAAATCAAGGCCAACTAGCCTTAATAAAGCATGAGATCAAGTGGTAGTGTGAATCATCCTTGTGTTAGGAAGTGGATGATCCTTGTTGTTGGAGGTCAACCCCCATCCTTCAAGGATAGGCTCCTAATTAGGGAGTTAGGGTCCCTTCCATCATTTCCTTATTTCTTGGGTGTCTTCTCCACATCTAAAATGACTACCTTCCATCATTTCCTTATTTCTTGGGTTTCTTCTCCACATCTAAAATGACTAATGTTTATGAGGGGAACTTATTATTATGAGGCTAACGGTAAGGAGGATAATTTTATTTCTCCCTCATCTGTGTGGATATCGTACACCTTACCTTTTCTCCCGATCAGCTCAAAAACAGCTTTCCTCGCAATCTTGGGTAATTTCATTTCATTTTAGTGTGTTTTGAATCCTCCTGTACTACTTGAGGGCCTAAATGAAGGTTTCTTTTAGATCGAGGTTCTAAATGATAGCCAGCTGCATGATTGAGCCCCCAAAATTAATCTCTCAATAAATACCTTTCCAACGAGCTATCATATCTACTAAAACGGAGATCGAGCGTAAAGTTATTTAATTTCGAAGTTGATGTAATTAACCTCATCTAAATCCAGTCTACATGGACTTCATTTAGGGCTTCATCTCCTAGGTTAGGTTTTGGATGTTCATGACTTTGGAATTCATCTTATTGTAAAAAGGCCTCTAGAGCCTCATTGTAATCATCTTCTCATTTGATGCGAGTAGCAGCCACATCTCCACGAGATACTTTACCAGCGCCCTAGCTAGTTTATTTCCATTCTGTCTATAAGCCTATTTCACAGTCATTTGTTATTAATGAAATGAAGTCTATTTCCGCTGCATCTCTGCATTTATGTGTATTTCATTATGTTCACTATTAAATCCGACTAGCCTTATTATGTTCATATGGAAGATAACCTACCCTATGTTGAGGGAACCCTTCATACCTATAGTTACTGGGGAAGGAAATATGAGATTGGGGTCTTCAAGGGACTCGTTCCATGATGTATGGGGCCTTAATGAATCTTTGTAGATGTGCCAACACAAAATATACGTTACCAAACACCTTGACATGCAAAAATGTTGGAACATATTAGAGTGTCATCGTACCAAATAAACTCATTTTATCCTTAGCATTATTAATAAATTTTGCATTTCATTTTTCTCGAAATGAAATAAAATCCCCTAAATAAATAACTAATCATTATATTTTGTGGAATTCAATGAACCAAGGGAGTTTGTTTCCTAACATGGAATACTTCCAATAAATCTGAGTATGTAGGTTTCCAAGGTTTCATAATGTAAGAAATTCTTCTGGATAGAAATTGTGTGGAGTTTTGAAACGTCCTGTAACATCTCGGTTCTAACTCTTATAAACTATAATGTATTATGTAAATATAAACTAGGCTGGTGGAGCCATGTTAAAGTTGGAAAGGGGACGAAGTGCCTAGGAAATGTAACACTCCATATACATTAATAAAATACACTGCTGGCTGTACACTGACAAGGACAAAAAGAGATAGGGAGCTATGATTCCACGAGAAAGGGGCCGAGGATAAGTCTTGTTATTATTATTTTATTTACCCATAATTGATTTTATGCAGAAGAGGGGGTTACATGAGGATTCTTGGGAGGGAGGCCATGTGCCTCTTATCTTCATGTGATTATTTAAACATCCCTTGGGAGGTGTTTGGGGCCGTTTTTCCCTTAGTCTGTCCCTTCACTGGTTCAATCTTCTTCTTCCTCTTCACCCACTACTTCTAGTTCTTGTACTTCTCTTAGGATGAGCATGGAAATGAATGGAGGGAAGAGGAGAGCCATCGTTGAATGGGTTGTAATGATTTACTGATCATTCCCAGAGGTAATGGATGCCTGTGCATGAACTTGATGGCAGTTCACAGATGGAACTATCCACAGCTGAGAGTTATTGGAGTTTTCAGTAGGGATATTTCCTTACCAGTAGAACTGGATCCCTAGAGAGAAACGGAACAATGCCTAGGGACTACATGGCAGAGAAAGGTACCCATTCTTTGGGTTGCAGGTTGAGGGGAAAGAGACGAAATTAGGATTGGCTGTGAGGTTGGGAAACCTTAGAGATACTTAGCCAACTACTGTGCATTTAGACTTGGCCTAGGACCCGTCCCAGATTCATAGCCCTGGCTCCGGGGTGACTTGTTGTTGAGAGTAAACGAACAACAACATCTATGGTTGGAAGGAACGTCATTGGTCTATAGCCAATTGGTGAATGTTTACTTGCAAAGATAAGCGCTCTTTGTCTTTTGTTTAATGTATTCCGCTATGTATTTAATTATCTCCTAGATATGTATTCTAATGTGCCTATCTACCGGTTATTTGTGCATGGCACGCTGTTTATCTCTTTTATGCTGTGCGCTGACGATCTTGTCTTATGTGTTTGGTGTGCATGCTTCTAACATTGCTGATAAGTCCTTTGACACTAGAGATCGAGAATCGAGTCTGGGACTGCACATGCTCTAGCCTACGAAAGTGGTTGGGTACCGCTTAAGTGTGGTGTAGCCCTACTCCGGGTGGTCGTGGGTATGTTGGCGATTGGTATCGATATTTTGCTTGAGACACCGGCTGGTATGGGTCAATCGCTGGTCAAAGTCTCGCGGGTTGAGATCAAATTCTGACTATGAAGTTGAAAATATCAGGAGGAATGGGCGCTGTTGAATCTACGTAGGAGTTAGATCTTCAAAGATAGGTTGTAAGGGGTTCAAAGGATCGTGACCATCCCTTGAATTCGTAGGTTTATCGGCCATTGTAGGGATCAAGAGATCCGGAGATCGCTATCGGCGACAAAGAAAAGGCTTCATTCATGTAAAGGAAGCAAGGGTTAAGGTCACAACTATCATCATATCCTATGGGAGAGAGAGATTCACAGATTAGCGAGGCATCGTGGGAAACCACGTTACATGAGAGATAATTTCCCAAGGCGGCCCCACAATCCAAACCACGATTTAATCGGGGGGGGGGTTACATGTCAGCGTCAAGAGAATTGCGGGGTGAAAAGAGGGTTACTTCAAATCGTCGGCGCGCGCCCCCACAAAATTGAAAGGCATGGAGTGATGTGACATATTAGTGCTCAAACATCAAAACTACAAATATCTGAAGTAGTTGGGGACCATCGATACATAGGAAGACACTCGTCAACCGATCATGTGCTCTGAATAAAACACTCCGAGAAAAAAGTGAGCAAGGAGAAGTTGAGAATTGATATTTACGGACTCTTGAGATCCGAAGTGAATTGCAGTCGTCCGGTTGTGAGGACACGCGACAAAAATCAACGCACTTCGAGGAAAAGAGAAGGTTGAGGAGTTGAGCTGGTCCAAAGCACGGCGACTCCAAAAGAAATCATATAGTTGTCGGTCTCAAAGGGGAAACATAACGATATCGCAAGTTTCAGATAAAACACGTAAAAAAAAGCTGAAGCTCTTGAGCTCTCAAGTCCAAAGGTCTGGCGAATTGCCCATCGCATCCTTACAGCAGAATCTCACGAAGTCTCGCAGGTCTAAGAGAAAAGGAGCCAGCTAAAACTCTGTATATTTTCAACCATCAAATATCCCGAGACACTCTATCTCGGATTGGAAGAAGACCTTGATCGGGAGGTCATGCCGTCTTAGGAGAAGGGGTTCTTCATTAAGAAACAAAGGGGAAAGAAGAGGCAACGCTCAAATAAATAAACCCGTGGTTGTGTGCATATGGTCACATGTAAATGGTTGGAAGGAAGCACCTCATAAAGATATATAATCTACCGTGAGAGTTAACACTAGACTAATACAGAGAATTGATAAAGGATCAAAATATGATCTATTTGTAAATTGAGAACACAATAGAAGCACGAGTACGATATAATGAGTTGATCCATGTATGTGATCAACTCAGGAAGACAAAAGAACTGACACACGTCATGATTAAAAAGGAGTTAATTCATATAAAAGGAAAAATGATATTATTAATTAAAGAATAATATTATCACTTAAAATGAAAAGGTAATCAGAATCTAATTGACAATCTTTGTATTATATATGTATATCTCTAACAAGATGGTTTCTTCCAGGTTTATCAAGATTAGAGGTATAACTAGATCAATCTTGGCCAATAGATCGTATGTTAGGGTCATGGAGGCATAAATTTTCTTACAAAAGTTGGATGATGTACTACAAAAGAAAGAATCCTCACATAGGACATGAAGCTAGTAGGTGAATAATGTCATTAATGGGCATAGAAAGGAAAGTAAGCAATTCCATAGCCTTGAAGGTAGATATGTGTAGACATTTGCAATCTTGATGTGGAAGGAAACAAAGAGCTTAAGAGGTGGTGTGTGAATAATATCTATGTGTCAAGCATAGGAGTTCCGAGGAAGGATGTTAGATATGACTTATCTATTGTTTAAAAGCTTAAATCAGAGTTCACAATGGCAAGATGCGAATGTAGAGGAATTGGAATGCTCTCACTTCAAAAGTGGCAATCAATGAAAATGGATTTCCATTGGGAATGGTACTAAGTCGAAAAGAATGGTGTTTCAGATAAATCCGCGGAGTGCGGATTACAACCGATCTTCCCCTAGATCCACTCGATCTAGGAACAAAAATAGGATGTAATAATACACTTTCCTAGATCTAGCTTCCATTCAATGAACTAAGAGATAAGTGGGTTATGGATATACCTTTATGAACGCTTTCCTTAGATCTCTGTGTTCCAAGCTTCGCTCCAATGATTTTGTCCCGTTCAGATCACAATAGTGCAAACCAATCAAAGTAAAGGCGATTAATATATTCAATAGCTAGCTCCATGTTATTAAGCGATCAAGGAGTTATGTAATAAAGTGATACTTCATCTTTATGGAAAGGGACATATTATCAGATCAATTAATTGAAAATGAAACTTACAACCTAAGCCTTGATGCTGCAAACTTCCATTCGATGGCCTAACTCCTCGACACACACACTTCGTTCATGCATGAAGAAAATCAACTACTTGTGATGACTTTGTTGTTGTCCTTTGTTGTTGTCCTTTGTTGTCAGAGTATCACCCTCCATACGCCTTGCACTAATTCCAATCAATCTCTAGCTAGCTTGGTTCTAACTTGCTTAACCCTTTCATGAGCAATCTCCTCAATATATAGGAGAAGATAGATTAGTTACTTG
Organism: Picea sitchensis; assembly: GCA_010110895.2. NCBI lineage: Eukaryota > Viridiplantae > Streptophyta > Pinopsida > Pinales > Pinaceae > Picea > Picea sitchensis. The sequence goes on along the minus strand of SNQJ01S0000237.1, from coordinate 2,954 downwards.
ATAGGAAATGATCCCAAGATATCCGGACCTGACTTGAATAACCATTCGAAGCTAACTCATGTTTCTAGAAGATTCTTCTAGGAAGAATCCGAGAACTTCTTATCTTTTCCTTTCTTTGAAACATGTTCAAGACTTCGCTATTAGTTTATACATGCAGAGGTTCAATTCACTAAAGAAACCGCTATAGAATCAGACATTCTCGTAGGTAAATACATATGTAGCCTGCGAACATACCTTAAAAGCATGATTTTGGAAGTAGACAAATGTAACTTCTTTCATGAAAGTATTCTTAGTGAAGAGATTGATTTTCTATCATCATAACATCATGTCATGATCACTACAATGACCAAAATTATGATAACAAATGGTCGTGGAATGTATCGGAAAAGGTTCACCTGTGGAACCATAGGAAAGAGATGAGAAGAATGGGAGCACGCAAGGCATCAAGGATCTAAAGGAATTCAAGGACAACCAACTACAATAGAAATAGATAAATAAATAAGTGAATTGAAACAGAAATGCACTAGAGTGCATGAAGCATACAATGAAGTTAAATTTCATATGCATTAGTAGGCATGTTGACAGTAAATGCTTGGTGCATATAGATGTGTAATTTTTCATATGGACATGCTTGGATATGCATATAACATGCTAGTGAAATTAGAATAGTCTGTTATTATGAAATAATGTTTGAGTATGACTAAGGATGGATTATGTATTCAAGAAAAATGATACAGCAGGGTTAAATATGTGGATGTTGTTGTTTCTTATAATTTCCATCGAGGTGAAGACCTATGAGGATGGAAGGAATGGTGATCAAAATGATGAATGGGGAAGTCTGTGAGCTTCTACAAATATCAGTTGGTGAGACAAAAAAATGTAGGTTGGTAACAACCAGGAAGGTATCCATTTAGTTTCCGTTGATGCATACATGTTGAAGGGGATTGATGTAAGGATTCTCTCAGTTAATTTTCAGTATTTAAATTGATATGTAATGGCCAAAGGCCCAGAGTGTGTAAGTGTTGTTGATGCTATAATTCTCTTAGATAAAATTCCAGTTGCATACTATGTTATGATTGGTTATGGGATCATAACGAGGTAATTCAGGAGACATACTCCTTATATAACAATGAATATCCATAGAGCTAGTCATATGTGAGACCATAATATGGTTGGATATGGAAGGGATATAGCGCTATGTGAGTGCTCGATAGTATATACTGTATATCTGATGTTTGGATTGCAACCTGTTTGTCAACACTGAAGAGAACTTAAGGATTATATTCTTGGTGTTTTGTTTGGGTGGAAAAGGAAGGTAACCAAATAGTTAGGCAAGCAGTAGGAAGTGTGCAGATGATGTGTTGAATCATTGGACAAACCTTCCAACTCATCATGGTGGAATACATGACATAGTTATGTGGTATTATGTAGTCAATGCATGGATACATTGTGTAGATGTGACCATGGATATTGGCACATTGATTGTTATCTTATTAAATGTTGCATTATGAAAAGTCTGTGTGACTGATAATACATGTGTATGTAATGATGAGTTCATTCTAATTGATAGTTGGATTAATAGAAGTAATTGAATTATGGTTGTAAACAATTCTGAGAGCACTTTGTGATTTTGTTTTGAATCATTACCATGAAAATATGTATCTTGTACATGAGATATTGACAATTTGTTTGGCTGAGGAATGTTGAAGTTGAAGGAGGAAAGGGGTCTCGGATATGCTGGTGTTGTAAGCCCATAAAGAAGACCAAATCCTATTTCTGCAAGATTCAAATTGTTATGAGCAGAAGCTCATGTCTAGAAGTTTTATTTTTCCTATATAAACCAGTTTTGGGAATTATGATTTGATAATTACTGACGAATTGTTTTGCCCGAATGTAAATTGAAGAAATTACAGGTAGAATGGTATTGGATATGGAAGGGATGTAAGCTCATAAGGAAGACTGATATCTACAGCTGCAGAGCCAACCATTATGAGCAGAAAGATCATGCTTAGAAAATTTTATTTTCCTGTATAAAACATATTTAACATTTATGTTTGAAATGGTTATAATGATATCTCATGATGACTGTATGTGTATAATATAGATGAGATGTTGGATATGCAAGATGGAAAGCATGGAAAAGGATATCATTGTGACATGATAACACTGTGTCCCTAGAAAACTTATTGTGCAAGAGAACCTTAGTCAGGAAAGATGGATCGCCTGAGGGACTGCATAGCAGAAAAGGGGATGCCTGAGCCTGGGCCTGGAAAGTGAGTGACCGCAAGGAAGAGGAGACTTTGATATCTCTTGATTGGGGTCATGCACACAATGGGTACGTCAAGGAAAATAGTGATCCAAGTTAACGAGACAACCATATGGATGCATATACATGAACCACATAGATAAGTATTGTATTGGTTTATGAAAAATTACTCTTACAATATGAGAAAGAATGAGAATTTTATGCACAAATTTTGAACTGACATGCTCGCTAATTTGAAATATTGTAGGAAAAAGATGAATGTTGAAGATCTAGAAAAGGACCAGACTATGAGAGAAAATAAGGTGATGTTGGAGAAACTAAATGACAAAGGCATGGAAGGAAGAAATTCCAATGGACTTGCTACAACTGGAGTTCTGGAACCCACAAATTTGAAACTTCCTAGCTGAGTGCACTGAAGCCGGGGAGAAGTGGAACAACCTGAGGGACTGCATGGTAGAGAAAGGGGTTCATTTCTTTGGGTTGTGTAGCGTTGAGAGGGAAGGAGAGCTTGTTGGTTGGAACTGCTGAAAGAAATATAAATTCTGAAGATCATCATACATGTTTTGGGTTAGAATACCTATGCATACATGTTTTAGGCTAGGGTGCCTATGTATATAAGATTGGGTTGGATTGCCTATGTGAATTAAGGCCAAAGGGCATGGAATTGTAATGTTAATAACATTGGAAT
>SNQJ01S0000236.1:356201-382834 GCA_010110895.2 Picea sitchensis | reverse complement strand
GATTGAATGAATTTCGTTCTATCAGGTTGGTCCTTGTTTACAAGTTGAGTCTTTTCATGAGGATTAGATTCCTCACATCTCAATTGGATCTGAGATCAACAAGCCGAGTCTTGTTATGAGGGTTGGATTCCTCATTTCTCAGTTGGATCTGAGAACTACAAGCTGAGTTTTGTATCAGAGAGTTGAATCTCTCATATTCAGTTGAAGTTGAAGATATTAAATGATTGATTTTATTTGTATTCATTCAAGTTAAATAAATAAAAGAATGATATTTTATTTACTTCATACAATTTGTGTTATACATGTTTATGAATAATTTATTGAACTGCATATATCTTATTCAGTTAATTTAGTTCATCTATGAAAGTGTGAAAAGTTAGCCAAAAGTTCCAAACATTTATTCACCCCCCCTCTTAGTGTCGGTGTGTGTTTCAACACTGCCCTATCTCAATTGAGAGATATGCTTTAAAAAACTAAAAGATGCAAACAAGGACAATTAATTCCTAAGAACAAAAAAAATTCATGATCCTAAGGAATTATTAAGCACAATAACTATTTTAACTAAAAGAAGTTCACAACAACTATATCTACATCTCGCTTATAGTAAAAGAAAAGTTCATATATATGGAAAACAAAAAAGTGAAAGACAATAGTTTCATAGGTTAGTTCCAAAATAACATTTATTCATCCACAATATAAAAGAATAATCTTCTAATCATACAAGAATGTCTTTTCTATTAACAATCAATTTAAGATCTGAACATAGATATCATATAAAAGAGGAGAATAATGAGTGATAAGATATTTAAAAGAAATTCATAAAACTTATCAGTTGTAAGCTTAAATACATCAAATATCATTAATCATAAGAATAATCTCAATAACACTAATGCATCTCTAATACAATATACATTCAATTAGCAGATAACCTAGTTATGGAAATAATTCACATAACACTTGATTATAGAAATTTGTAAAAAATTAAAATTCCCCCCCTCAAACTCATTCGAACAACTTTTTATATATCTAGTGTTCATGCTGAAACAAGGGTGTTTTGAAACCAACATTTCAACCTCCCTTGAGGTTAGGAGGGAAGAGGCGGGAATGTTTCCCTAGGTTTAAAACCCCATACATAAAGAACAATAGACCCTAACAACATAGAAGTCTAAGCATTAAACTCTTTGTATGATTTTGTAAATATTAAATTTTTATGTGTTTTGCTTTTATGTGAATAAAAAGTAAACTAAACAAAGATAGTATGAATTAATGATAAAATGTTAAAATGAAAAACTTAAAAGAAACTTAAAAACTAGTAAACTTTTTACAAGAATTATTTTAAATTAAATAACAAAGTGTATAAAGAAACAAAGTTAAACTAATAAAATGAAATAAAAGAAAGATTATATACATATAAATATTGTTTTTGCATTTTGAAGTTTAAAAGGAAATAAACGAATAGAACCAAAACACTAAAAAGAAGTTGTTTTCAAAACCAACTTTATTGTTAAATGAAACCCATACATTCTCATAGATTTGAATGAAGCTTTCGAATCCTGCTAGAATTCGGACCATAGTTATTATCTTTAACTATTTTAGATGGAATGTTACATCATACACGAAATAGCCAAACAAAGAAAATAAGACAAAGAAGAAAATTGAGTCAGATTTTTAACAGAGCAATGATGGTGAAGCTCAAGGCAACTATCTACATACAAGAACACTGATTAATACTGGAAAAAAATCAAGACTTATAACACAACAAACTTAAGTAAATAAACAAATTACCTCGAGAATAGAACCCAAATTCAACCTTGCTTTTCTCCTTCTGCCACTTTGGAAGACGTCCGTGCTACCAACAACTTCATCAAATCCCTGCTGAAAATGGATGGAAGATGAATGATAAAAGTGAAAGATGAACCTCACTCAGCTCTGCATACCAATCTCTAAAATGTTTCCTCCTTTTTGGCTGTTATTCACTACATTTTATCTCCTTCTTTGGAAGGTTTCTGCAGTTATGTTCATTTAATTTTATATGAACAACAACCCGAATGGGTTTACCTCCATTTCTGCAGTTATGTTCATTTAATTTTAAATGAACAACAATCCGAATGGGTTTACCTCCATTTAATTAATAATATGAAATAACTTTAGAGAACTTCTTATCCACATGTCAATCTCGATTTATATGGAACAAATTAGTTGATGTTGTAACAAATGCTTGAATGTTCCCAAAGAAATCTATCTTTAAAAGAGATAGCGAGTAAGATGAACGACACAAAGGTCTTCATAATCTTCCCTATTCATGTCCCTTTATTGTTGCACGTTTAAATTTATACAAGGTGCATGATTTGAATTTATCAAGGTCATCTCTAGTATTCTTAGATTTGTCCATGACAAGAAGTTACGGAGTGGGCATTTTCACTTGAATTTGGTGCACTATATTTCCTTCGCAGTATTAACATCATATCTAGTTACCATTTGTAAAGTGATTTCAATGTGTTTACATGTTTTAACAACTCCTTTTACATTAGGACGAAATGGATCCTTGATACCCACAATAGTTATACAATAGTTATACAAGTATAATCATTTCCTGGGATTTGATCATCTGGAGAAAATTTATTTTTCAGGTCCACATAAACAAGACATAGTGTTCAGAGAGATTCACCAGAAAAATCCTCAATAACATTGCTTAGATGATTGATGTCTATTTCGTCAAGTGGAACAACTTGGCCAGTTGAAGGTAGAACCTTGTCACATGTTTGTATGATAATTTATGTAGTAGCATTGTTAAGTTGTTCCAACGAGTTAAAGAAGACTATTATTTCCTTCCACTGTTTTTAAAAATCATGGATTTCATAGTACAAGCTATGACACATTTCTTAAAATGATCTCAAATCTATCATAATCTGGTAATCCTACTGCTTCATCCTCCCCTTTCCCTTAGGATTATGCTCATAATGAAACAATGATTAGTATCGAAAAGGATTTCCACATCTTCATTGGTCTTACATTTTTATTAAAGACTGGAATGGATGTTGATCTATGATTCTATTTTTTTTTTTTGTCTTTCTATGTGTGTAGTTCTTGACGAAAATGGAGTTTGTTCTTGACTCAATACTAATAATCTATTTTTAAAGTCACGACCATGCTAGACACTAAATTGGTGTATGAGAACCCCTCTGCCCACCAATTTGATTGGTAAAGTCTAAGGAGATATACATACCCTACCCCCTCTGGATTTGAACTTGTAACCTCTTAGGAGGAAACACATGAATAATGAGCGGCAACCTCAACAACTAAAATTTAAAACCATTTTTTTATAAGCAATGTCCAACACTTGGATCTATAAGATATCTATTCTTCTCATCATATGCATTTGGAGTGAGCGATCTAGTGAATGTGGATAGAATATGTTTTTGTCCTTTCTAGGCAATGCTGAGATCGTTCGATTGCCATGACAACATGGTGTCACAAGATCAAGAGAGCGATCCATAAGCCTGTAGATCATTTTGTGTGCTCTAAGTAACAGTCTTGTAATGTCATCAGAAGATGAAGCATCTTCAAAACTATCTTAAGGTTTTCAACGCAAGTGGCACCATTGCTCGAGTAAAACATGTAAGTGCAAAAGGGCATGTAAGGGCTTCTTTTGAAGATCCCATAGTATGGGAAAACAACAGTCAAGGGCTCAATGAATGACTTGATCGGTGCAAGGTGCATTCACGAACACTGTTGGAAAACCACGTGACAGAAGTTGCATCTCCATTTCTCGCGACCAACCGATTGAACAAGTCCTTCATCTCCCTAATGTGATACAAAAGGGAGAAATTTGTTTCAGTACCCATAGTGTAACCAAGGCTGCAACCGCGCCTCCTAAATAATGGCCCATAAATATGATAAGTTTGAGTTTCTTTTGTTTCAAGTTCATATACTAGCACAACTACAAACTTGTGGCTAGTGAATGCTGAAAGGTTTCGACTGGTAAAATTCCCAACGCAGTAAAAATCCGGCACGTAGTTAAAGAAAACCCTAATTGACACTTGGTCCATGAAAATCCCTGGTTCAGTGAATAATTGACCCAACAAATGATGCAGTAAATAATTTGGTTAGTTTAAGTTAATTTTACTAATGATTAACGACCTTGTCTTGATCAACACCATTACATGGATACGACGAAACGATCGACAGAATTCACGGCCCTGTCTGAACGATCATGGATGATTAACGAAATTACATGGTGTCAATCGACGTTCACCAGCCATGAGACACTATCAAACAATGAATTATCTTGATCGACACCATTACATGGATACTACAAAACGAACGACGAAATTCACATTACTCTAGCCAGGAACGAAGAAAATGAAAGGGTTGCAATTATGGTTGCTGCCATTCCTAGGTGTAGGTGTATGGTAGATATAGTAAACATGGCAGAAATGTGAATGTAGAGAAAAAAGTTAATATTGAAGTAAATTTATAATTTCAAGTAAGTTTGCTAATCATTTGAACGTGGCAATTAGATGGTAACACACTAATTTTTTAATCATATTAAGTAAATGTTAAAAAGCAAAAATGTTAACGATGCCCTAAAAAATGCAAGAAAGTTATGAACATGAGATTTCATTCATTGATTTGGAAGGGTGACGAAGAATATGCCAACATCTTCAATTGATAACCATAAGATTGGAATTTATGGTTAAAAGATGATTAAATGTGCCCATTTCCAATAGGTGTACTCCTTTCGACGTAAATATGTATATGTTTAATAGAATTCTTGGAATAAACTGTCAAAGATACATTCATGATAACCCTATCAACATATAATTTAAAATTGTTTTCTCAACAACTATAATATCTCAAACCATCATTCCAAAGGAGCTGATATATTTAATGATAGCAAGTAATACTAACGGACTAAGGCAGTCGATTCAAGGAATTATAGGCTCTTCCATATGTGCGGATTCATAAATGGCCGCCTTGTCAAAGAGAATGGCACCCTATGGAATGGAGTTGATTGTCAAAGAGAATGGCACCCTCATTGAACTCTCCTTTTCTGCGATTTCATAATATCAATCCTCGCGATCTCGTAGTTATCAGATCCCATCCTCTCTCTATTTGAGATTCATTGCATACCTTTTTTTGGCATTCCTTTTTCAAACACCTACGAAAACAAAGAAAACCAATAAATCATTATATAGATATGAATATTATAATAAAAACAAATAAAATTAAAGAAAAACGTTATTCCTTTTATTATTAAATCAACAAATAATGAAACAAAACCTAATTCTTATTCATTATCTAAGTGGAATATTATCAACACAAACATAATTGAATAGGATAGTAATGTTATCATCATAGGACCATCCATGAGTATTTGTCATTAAGTAACCAAATTTGGCAATGTTCATAATTAGATTTGTGTATTTGCTTATTGGATTTAAGGATCACCATAATGAGATTAAAGAACTACTTAATTTCCAATTTATTTTGTGATTTCAAAGACCTTCTAATTATGAGTTAGGAGCATTCATAAAACCAAGTTTTTCTGATGTATGGTTCTTTCCTTCTATTAATCCTTTCAAGTGCCCTTACAAAATTTCTTCACAACTTTTTTATAATTTTATCTTCACACTATAATTTCGTGAAAGAAGTAAAATTTATATTCCAAATTTGCATCAATAATGTAATTCCATATTGTTATTGGGGGTATTTTCACCTAAATAAATAAGGATGAAAGTGATTGGATGAGATTGCGAAAATTGTTCATATTAAAAAATATGAAGGAGATTTAAGTGTTAATGATAAACAATAATGTTTCAATCATGTAAACCAATCAACCTAACAATGTCTACAAGAAGTTTAGAAACTGCCCCGTTAATGTAGCAAAATGGTTTTCCAATTAAAACACTAGAGCAAAGACCTTTTTTTCAGAGAATGAAAAAACTTTATATTCCAGAAAAAGGAAATAGACATGTTGTTATCCATATGATCGGATTGTCAATCACTTTCAAATCTACTTCCATATACAATTATAATTCTTCACCATCACAAAACCCCTTACATACCATTCATACTGCCTCATTCTAATGCCTCTCAATACCAGTCCAAAAATCATTGTTTTGTAAACTGAAATAAACGAGAAAATTACATCATGTAGTTCATCTCTTTTATAAGTTGACTTTCTGAAAATTCCTGTAGAAAAAAGGAGCCAATTTCAAAAGTAAGAGCATCTTCGAAGAGGGAGTCAGCTTTCCCCATTTAGGTTGCGTAGTACATGTCTGCAAGAGAACAATTCAAGTTTTTTCTTTAAATCTTGGATTTTTTGCATTAGAGGTTTGAGTCATCTTACCTGGAAAGTGGACTTCTCATTGATCCAATCCAAAACAACCTGTGAGTCACCAAAGACCTGTAATTTTCGTAGCCTCATCATGTCAATGTGAAATAACAGTGCCAATAAAAGTGCCCAAAGAGATAACAATTCTTCCTTATTGTTCGTATCGGACCCCGTGACATATCTGATAGAAAAGAACTGTGATCGAGAAGATATAAAAATACCCCAGCACCACACAACGGAGGGTGGCCCTGGCTTTCCCCATCGAAAAAACCCCATGGAATTCCATCATCTAACTGAGGCATGAGTGGTTATCTAACCTTTTTGATCATACTTGTATTCGCCAGCCAACTTGACCATCAACCCAACTACCACCTCAAATGGGATTTGTGTATTTTGAAAAATTGAACTGTTATGCACCCACCACAAGAAATATATAAAAAAACCAGGGAAATACGAGTATGGACAAGGAGCATCCTTCCACTTCCTCAACCAATTTTATAGATCTACGATCTCGAAATCAGTCCAACAATATGGCTATAATTTCGAGGACCACACCTGGACAGTAAAGGAGAAATCTATAAACAAATGTTGGACTGATTTCGAGATAGAATTGCATAACAAGCACCAATTTGTCCCACACCAACCTCTTTTAATGTCGTTGTCCCAAGTAAGGATTTTGATTTCCAATGCCAACCGTAGGAGAATTTTTGTTTTCTGTGGAGCCTTCTTCTCCCAAATGTATTTCCACCAACACTTCTTCTCTCCATTGAAACCTTCCACTACCAACTACTGATATCCCATCTTGGTTGTATACCTCCCGTTTTTTTCACCCCCTTCCCAGAAGACCTGTCCTCATCCTCAACACTCAGTTGTATAAAATTTGATTTTAATGTTGAAATATAGTTTGTCTATATATCTGCCAAATCCCCTTCTAAATACAACAATTTTGTTGTTCTCTACTTTGATCTTCCTGCTCTATCCAAGCCGGGAAAAACAACATCACTTAAGAAAATAATGCCTTGGTCGTGTAATTTAGCTATCATATTTTCCAGAAAGAGATAGCCAGGCCCTACCCCGACCCAAGGATCCACTCCGAATCTAACATGTTTTCCATTTCCAATAGGCCATATCAGACGGGAACCGATCAGTGGAAAAACCTCCACCAAAGATTTCCTGTAAATAGAACCATTTTGAGAATTTTTAATGGGCGATCTGATCCAATATATGAAATTCCTCCCCACTAAATACTTGGTAGCCATAACTCGCCCCCACAACATTTCATTGTGTAGTAATCTCCACAAACTCTTCACCGTTAGTGCCTTTCTGAACCAAAACAAATTCTTTAAATCCTGGATTTTTTGCATTAGAGGTCTGAGTCGTCTTACCTGGAAAGTGGACTTCTCATTGATCCAATCCACAACAACCTGTGAGTCACAAAAGACCTGTAATTTTCGTAGCTTTATCATGTCAGCGTGAAATAAAAATTCCAATAAAATTGCCCAAAGAGCTGACAATTCTGCCTTATTATTTGTACCGGACCCCGTGACATATCTAATAGCAAAGAAGTGTGATCGAGAAGATATAAAAGTGCCCCAGCACCACACAACGGAGGGTGGCCCTGGCTGGCCCCATCGAAAAAACCCCATGGAATTCCATCATCTAACTGAGGCATGAGTGGTTGTCTAACCTTTTTTACTTTTTGATCATACCTGTATTCGCTAGCCAGCTTGAGTATTTTGAAAAATTGAACTGTTATGTGCCCACCATAAGAAATATATAAAAAAAACAGGGGAAAGACGAGTATGGACCAGGAGCATCCTTCCACTTCCTCAACCAATTTTCTAGATCTACGAGGGGGGATAATCCTTGAAACTTTAATTCCTTGTCTACCACGGACCACACCTGGATAGTAAAGGAGAAATCTATAAACAAATGTTGGACCGATTTAGAGTTAGAATTGCAGAGAGAGCACCAACTTGGCCCACACCAACCTCTTTTAATGTCATTGTCCCAAGTAAGGATTTTGTTTTCCAATGCCAACCATAGGAGAATTTTTGTTTTCTCTGGAGCCTTCTGCTCCCAAATGTATTTCCACCACCACTTCTTTTCTCCATTGAAACCTCCACCAAAGCTTTCCTGTAAATAGAACCATTTTGAGAATTTTTAATGGGCGATCTGATCCAATATATGAAATTCCTCCCCACTAAATACAAATAGAAATTGAAAGCTCAGCCATTGCACAGGAATAACACACAAACAATAGATTGTATTATTACCTTGTTACACACATACATAGCTACATATATAGCTGGATTCATCCAACCGATTCCATACTTGGAGGGAGTGGTTGAGAGAATATCTCAACAACTCCAACAAACCAAAACCAACTCCAAATTAATCATTAATTCTAACACCCTCCCTTAATGATTACATTACAAATAAACCACATATTACAATTCTCAAATTACAACATATATCTCTCTCTGATCTGGTCTTCATCAACACTCTCACCCACTCTGAAATCTCCCGGTTTACGCTTTTTCTTCTCCACAACTTCGATCTTCCCTCTCGACTCATTTAAAGTCAAAACGCTTCTGACCGTCTTTAATGAATTTGTAGGATCAAAGATTCTTGACACCCCCGAAGAAGAGTCTAGATACTAAACCACCCTATTGAAATACTTCCATCTGTGAAATAACCCCAAAGAATAAATTTCAACAGTTTTGTAGGAAAGTACTCTAGTTACAGAATGTATTCAGCAATCAATCCTCCAAAATGACCTTCTACACACACATACACAAAACAACTAATTTCACAATTCTACATACGAACAAGCTACACACTCCATGAACTTCAAGCACCGATCTGTAGCTTTGAAAATGGAAATTGACCATTCCTCTCTTCTGAATAGTGATCGAAATAGATCGTTGACCATTCCTCTCTCAAAGTTCAACCAACGATTTTTCTCACCCAAATGACTGCCATCAAATTTTGACGGTTTCTATTCCTTGAAGCACAGATGATGCTGGCTCCTGCATGTCTACAACTGGTCTTTTACGGCGGCAACAACTATGCTGGCTTCTGCTCCTTTTGATGCACATGTCAACCGATGGCGGCAATCAAAGAAATGCAATTCCTTCACATCCGACGTCTCTTTTTCCAGCGATCTTCCTTCAGAAATCAATGGAAATGCGGAATGTTCTGACAGAGCAATGTCACTGATCAAATCAACGATTAAGAGAAACAATGCTCTCAAGTCTGCGATCAATAGAGTGCGCCCTTCTCAAACCCTTTTGATTGGCTGCGAACTGATGCGGCCTTCTCCACGCAGATGCGACCAGATACAACCTCCTTCACGCAATGCTTTGAACACAGATCCCTGGTGAGGTAGACGGACGACTTCTACAACAGTTCTCCTTCACGGTAATTTGCACAGGATGCCTTTGCAAAACTACACAACAAATCTCAGATCTCTGCACGGCGGTTGATGTTTTCTAATGAATGATCTGCTGTGATCTCACCTCCTAAATCACACAGAAAATTAATAAAACACACAGTTACAAACTATCTAATCCTACAACGGATGAATTCACATCTCTATCATTCTCCTTGGCCCTCCCGTGAGGAAGCTAGGCCAAGACCTGCTCTGATACCAAAATAGAAATTGAAAGCTCAGCCATTGCACAAGAATAACACACAAACAATAGATTGTATTATTACCTTGTTACACACATACATAGCTACATATATAGCTGGATTCAGATCCAACCGATTCCATACTTGGAGGGAGTGGTTGAGAGAATATCTCAACAACTCCAACAAACCAAAACCAACTCCAAATTAATCATTAATTCTAACAAATACTTGGTAGCCATAACTCGCCCCCACAACATTTCATTGTGTAGTAATCTCCACAAACTCTTCGCCACCAGTGCCTTTCTGAACCAAATCAAATTCTTTACTCCCCAACCCCACAACTCCTTCGACATTGCCAATTTTGACCATTTGACCAACGAAAGTTGTTTCTTCTCCACATCCCCAAACCAGAGAAAGTAAAAACATAATTTTCTTATTTTGTGAAGAACACGTTTGGGAATTTTGACTATAGAAGCCCAATAAACTATAATATTTCTTAAAACAATGTTTAATAAGACCAAATGACCTCCCTTGGAAAGCCATTGATGGGCCCAAAAGGAAATTATTTTCTGTATTTTTGCATATAACCATAACCAATCTCGGAAAACATAGTCGTTTGGATTCAACATGAAACCCAGGTATTTGAGACCCTCATCAAAAGGTTTTTTTACCAAAGCGAAAGCACTTCTTCAATTGTTCAATTACCTCCTCGCCTAGGCCACTGCTATGCACTGATGATTTTTCCTTATTTAGTTGCATCTCAGTTTCCAGGCAGAAGAGATCTAGTATCTTTTTATAAGCTTGGAAATCCGGTCTCATTCCTGCGCCAAACACAATGACATTGTCAACAAAGAGAAGATGAGTGAGAATTTCAGAATCTGATAAACGAATTCATTTTAGAACTCCTTCTCGACAAGATTTTTTAATGAGAAGGCTTAGACCTTCTTCCACAATCAAGAACAAAAGGGGAGAGAGGGGACATCCCTATCTAAACCTCTAGAAGAGCGAAAATAGGGAGAGGGAGTTCACCATTGACAAGAACAACGAAGGAGGGGGATTCCACACACCCCATTATCCAATTAATGGTTTCAAGGTTGATCCCTATCTGTAACAAAGTGAGCCTCAAAAAAGTCCAACTTACTCTATCTTAATCTTTCGATAGATCGAGTTTCATAACAAAGGAATGTATTTTTTTCGTCTTGACGAAGTGCAACACTTCCCGGGTGATGGAAACAACATCGTGGATTTGGTGATTTAATAGGAAGTCATATTGTTCTTCAGAGATAAATCTACTAAGGAGAGGTTTCAACCTGTTGGCGATAATTTTGGAGATAAGTTTGTAAATGAGTTTGCAGCATGATATGGGCCAGAAGTCATCAAAAGACGACGGAGAGGGGGATTTAGGGATCAACGCTAAAAATGTAGAGTTGAGCAAACCATAGATCCTTCCTCAACGCTTAGAGTCATTTACCACCTTCAGTAGATCCATCTTAACTAGATAAAAAAACCCAAGCAAAATTCAACTACCAAGCCGTCTGGACCCGGACTCTTGCATTTCTGGAATGACATAAGAGTTTGTTGCAACTCCTTCGTAATTTCTTCTTTCAGTGCGTTATTGATCTCTATGGTGAAGTGGGAAGGGAAGAGAGATATGACCTGCAAAATTTCTCTAATAGGGCAGTTGATCGGTTCTTGGAAAAGTTTTTGAAAATATTCTTTACCTGCCTTTGGAATATCCTCTTGACCCGTTATCTTTTGTCCATCCACATTTTTTATTTCCATAATAGTGTTCGTAGCACGTCAAAATCTGGAGAATTTATGGAAGAATTTGGTATTATTGTCGCCTTCTTGGACCCACACTACTCTACTACGTTGGCTCCATCTCGAATCTTCTTTCTTCAAAAGATTGTGGTTTTTTAACATCAGCTCCTTAAGGGATGCCTCCTCATCCTCTGATAATGAACCAACTTCCATGTCAATCAACATTCTACGTAGCTTAGTTTCGACATCTACTATCTCTATTGTTTTCTTTTTCTTGAATTCATTTGTCCATCGAATAGTTTCCTTCCTGAATTTCCATATGTTCTCTACTAACTAATATGAGTAGGATCTCCCTGCATCCTCCACCAATGGAACCCAAGAGTCATGTACGATCTTTTTATAATCAACTTCGAGTAAACAATCTTTATTAAATTTCATTGGAATGTTTTTTTCTATTCCAATTTTGGAAATTTCTAATACAATTGGAAGATGATCTAAGCAACCTCCGACTTCCACCCTAGAGGAAATTGCCCACTTGTTCTCCGATAGCCGTTCTGAAACCAAAAATCTATTCAAACATTTTTCTACTGTGCTTTCTCCCTTCCTTCCATTTGTCCAGGTGTGTGTGAGCTTCCTTGGGATCATGCCAATTAACTTATGAGATCTCAACCAATGTGAAAAGAAGGATTCAAGTGGGTATTGTCAAGGATTTTTTCCCCAGACTTCTGCAAGTGCCAAAGTAAAATTTAAATCCCCTCTCAGAATAATATTCCCTTCGTCGAGAGCATGAGATGCATTTAAAAAATCCCATAAATGTTTTATGTTCACATACAACCCATATACATTGCAAATTTTGAAAGAAGAGTTGAACCAACTATCAAAAACATGGACTACGATACATGAAGGAAGCAAGTCCAACTTGTGTACCAATAAATTGGGACAAACCGTTGTTAAAAGACCCCCGGATAAGTTGAACACATCACATGAGAAGAAGGTCCACCCCCTTAACCAAGAAGCACAAATGTCCTCTACTCGTGCACCATTGCACATTGTCTCTTGAACCTGAATCACATAAGGATAAACCACCTTACACAGACGCTTGAGAGATAACAGTTTTGGGGCACCCCTAAACCTCGGGCATTGAAGGATAGGACTTTCATGGGGTAACCCTTGGTTTGGCTTTCCCTGATCTAAGAGCCCTAAGAATAGTTGATTTTTTTCCACACCTTACTTCATTCGTCGCCACCTGAGATTGGGCTAAGGAAATTTTTGATTTCCTTCCTGCACGTCCCTTCGGAGCTTGGTCCAAAGCTAGCCCTCCCTTCTCATCCCCACAAGGGGCAAGTTTCCCTTTGGAACACAAAAAGTAATCGAATTTTATACCCGACGGATGACTAAAGTCATTGGAGGCAGACGATAGAATTGGGCCTCGGAAGGGGGACTTCTGAGAAGAATATTCTTCATATTGATTAATTCTTTCCACTAAAGGAACAACACTTCAAGGCTTATCTGAAAGTGAAGAAGACTCAATAGGATGATCCTTGGCCTTGGAAATGGGGGGCACAAGTTTTTAGACACATTTTCCTTCAAAGTCAGAGATAACTTATTATCTGAAGAGGAAAATACAGGTTTAAAAGGACCCATAACCTTACCTGAATCTTTGTGGGGATTCCAATCGAGCTGCTCAGTTGATAAAGTTTATTTACCTCTCCATCAAATATGTTTCTATTGAGCTGCTATGTTGAGAAACTTGAAAACTTACCTGCCATCTCTACTGGAGAGCGTTAAACACCACAAAACTTACCCATAGTCTCGGGAAAGGGGCAACGATGGGCCATTTTCATCGTACTCCTACGCTGCCACTATCACCATTGTAAACAGAGCTGAGCCAAGGCTAGGATTTTTTCTCCTTTTTCTCTCCTTCTCCATTACACACTCTTTCTCCTTCATTACAAACTTATCAATGGAGTTTAGCATCATAATTAATCATGGAAACAAATCAAATAAAACTTGCACAATGATATAAGTGATGAAGTTTTCAAATATCTTCTAAACCTTTATGACCACTAATGTATATGAATATAAGCATATAACCCATCTGAGATTTGTTGTCATACTAGTGGTGTGTAATATTTTGGCCATTTAATGTTTTCCCAAGTTAGCATTAGGAAGAAGAATAATCATACTTGTCAATAACGCAAGAATCATCTTTTTATAGAAAGTTAAAAGCCTTATAAAAATTGATGCCTTCCTCAAATTGAAAAATGTTTGCTTGTATTCATCATTTGATGTGTTTTCTTTCAAGATGCGAGTTAAACTTTAAAATATTTATGCTTCGATTGATTTATTTTAATCCCCCAAAACACCATTTTAACTCATTTATGCACTAGAGACCAAACCTTGACGAAAGTGTCGACACATCATGATAACCCAAATTTAAGCAAACAAAAGCATGAAATCACTTTGAGTAAGTCTAGATGAGCATGTAAACAATGTTAAATGATCATAAAAAAATGAATCAAATGGTGAAACCATTATGCGTGTGAAGAAAATGCGATGAAACAGTAAGCTTTCATGACGCAATGAGTTTATCACTGAAATCGTTATTGTTATGCATTAAAACATTAATCATATCACCAAATCATCAACCAATGAAAGATAAGTAAAAAAGAATCGATGATAAAAAACACACAAAATCAAACAACCAAGAAAGAAAAACCATCAATCCATCCATTCAAATCAAGAAAAACAAAATCAAATACAAGAGAAGGCAACAATTTCCAAAATTCAATGGGGGGCGGGGCGGGGCTTTATTTTTGAGAAAAATAAAGGGGGGTTATTGAGGGCTCAACACAAAGATAGTGGAAAATTTACAGTGGTATGTGTATTGGCCAAAGATGCAGGAGCAGGTGGAAAAATTTGTTCGAGGTTGCGTTCTTTGGAACATTGGCAAGCCAAGCAACCAAAAACTTGGGTTGTACATGCCATTTCCAGTACCAAGTAGGCATTGGGTGAGCATCCCCATGGACTTTGTTGGAGGTTTGCCTATGACTCATAGAGGCCATTACTAATTGTTTGTCATGGGAGACTACTTTAGAAAAATGTGTGTGCTCATTTCGTGTAAGAAGACAATCTCTTGATGAGAGGCAACTAAACTATTCTTCAACCATGTTTGGGTACATTTTTTATTTCCAACTTCCATCATATTTGATCAAGACAACAAGTTCTTGATCAAATTTTGGATAACACTTTAGGAGAGAATGGATATCAAACTGAAGTATTCCACTCCATTCCTTCCTCAGACCGACAAATGAATTGAGGTTGTTAATTGGACACTGATACAATTGTTCATAGTTACAACAAAAAACATACAAAAACTTGGGATGAGCAACTAGTTTAAATTCAATACTCCTATAATAGAGCACTCCATTCTTCCACAAATAAGTCTCCTTTCAAGACCTATTTTGGTTACTCATCTTTTCCATTCGATATTGTGTATGGATAGCAAAAGGATGAATCAAGGCAACAAGTGGATGAAAATAAGGAGAGTATATTCATGGAAAAAATTAGGTAGATACATCTAAGGGTTCAAGAACATCTTGAGAAGAGCCATCAACTATATAAAGATAGGCATGACTAGCATAGGGAAGATCACAAATTCTGTATTGGGGACAAGGTGTGGTTTTACCTCCACAAGCAATGATTGCAAGGAGCAACAAAGAAACTCAAGCCCCTCAGATATGGACCATTTGATATCATTAAGCAGGTGAATGATAATTTCTTCAGACTAAGACTTCCTCCTTATATGCAGATCAATTTGGTGGTGAATGTGGAACAATTGAAATTTTTTGAACCTTCCATGTTGGATGATGAGGAGGAAATTCAAGTTCTCCCTACTATTGAATACTTTGCACCACACACTAGAAGAGTTGAAGGAGGACACAATTCTGCAACATAAGAGGTAGAAAACATGTAAAAGAGAGCAAGAGATGTGGCGGTTGATCTTGTTGGAGATATTACACACTCACCTAGTAATTATTTTTCCTAAGTTTCTTAGTCACTATGAGCATATCCTATATTTTAGGGATTTCTAGTCATCGAGAGGATCTCCTAATTTTAGCCTATTTTTTAGGACTTTTCCCAAAAATTAGGGCACATTGTCACTTCAGTTAGGAGTTCAGTTAGACTAGTGGAGAGTTCAGCTAAACTAGTGAAGGTAACTCATGCATGCAACAATTGCTTTTCTCTCATGCAACAGTTGCATTTTTCATGCGTAAGAGAAGGATGACACATATCTCATGCATGCATTCCTTTCTCTCTCTTCCACATGTGAAAACTCAATTAACTGGTGATTGCTTTAATAGTTGACTGAGACTAGCTATTAGTTGACTCCCGTTACAATGAATTAGTGTCGAGATCTCCTTTAGATCACTACTATGGCACATGTACTCCTAAGATTAGTGCATTACTTCTATTGGACTACTTATATGCGTGTGTATTACTCATTTTGTGTGGAATATTATTGTTAGTTAGTGTGATTAATAGATTTCATTCTTTCTTTCTCTCTCTCTCTCTCTTGCAAGATTTTGTGATTTGCTTTAGCTAGATTCTCTATGATTAGTTTCAAGGTTTTCACTCAAACTTCACATGGTATCAGAGCCCACAGGTTGCTAGAAGCAAGGCATACATGTATTTTTTGAAGGTTCAGGAGGAGGATTTAGTCAGGAAGGAATGGATTCAACACAATAATCAACTACATATGTTATTTTTCTCATGCTATACAATTATGTTGATTGGAATCCAATGATTCTGCATCAACTAAGGAATAAAGAATTATACCAAATAACCATGACATCATAAGTAGAGTCTGATTTTTCCAAAGAGAAAAACGATTTTCTGAATAGACAAGATACAACTTTAGGATGTATCTGCTTGTCTATTTCTCCTGAAATTTTGTATCATGTTGAATCACTCTCAAATCTGGATGAACTATGGACCAGATTGAAGGTTCGAATTGGGAATAAGGAAGATTGTGAAAATTGCATGCATGAGATTGAAAAGATAGAGCCAACATAAAATCTGTCAGAAAATCAAGCCTCTTGGTTTGAAGAGGCTTCTATACATGTATTTGCACATCCTTTTGTTCAAGATGATGTCTACTCCATTTCAGATCTATTTTCTGAATCACATGTGAAAGACACCATGCATGCATCTTAGGGGTTGCATGTAGAAACTTTTGCATGCATATCAAAATCCACATGCATAAACTTTTGCATGTGCCATGCATGCATCTCAGGAGCTGCATGCAGACACTTTTTCATGCACCATGCATGCATCTCAAGAGTTGGACGCAGATACTTTTGTATGCACCACGCATGCATCTCAAGAGTTGCATGCAGACACTTTTGCATGCACCATGCATGCCTCTCAGAAGTCGCATGCAAAAATTTTTGCATGCACCATGCATGCATCTCAAGAGTTGCATGAAAACACTTTTTCATGCACCATGCACGCGTCTCAGGATCTTCATGAATATACTTTTGCATGCACCATGCATGCATCTTAGGAGTTGCATGCATACACTTTTGCACGTGCCATGCATGCATCTTAGGAGCCACATGTAGACACTTTTGCATGCGCCATCTCACTAGTGCATCTACTTCATCAAATCCATACAAACATCTACATCTTCACCAAGAAAATTCTGCATGATAGGTTTTCTATCATGGACATGGGTCAAATTCACTTTTTCCTTGGTCTCGAGATCAGTCAGGATGCTTAAGGAATCAAGCTATCTTAGTCTAAGTATGCCATAGATCTCTTGGTTATATTCCACATGATAGACTGCAAGCCTACACCTACACCCTTCTTATCTAGGGTAAGACTTGAGGATGGCGGGGATACACCATTGGTGGATAGCACCTTGCATCGACAACTCGTGGGGAGTCTTTTGTATCTCTTCCACACCTGACCATATCTCTAATATGTAGTAGGGGTAGTTTCTAGGTACATGCAGGAGCCACATGAGTTACATTTGAAGGTTTCCAAGCGCTTCCTTGCATGTTTTAACCTTGTATAATATTTTACTGCAAACAAATTTTCAATAAAAGAACATAAAAGATACAATGGAAAATACACACATTACACATAGATTTTTCCCCTGGAAACCCAAACCAAGAAAACCAACATATTCTATATTCATTCATAATGATACATTGTTTACAATACAATATACATATATGAGCCAACGACATCCAAAACCCTAACCCAATGACCTGGATTAGTCAACAATCCTAATTCCTTAACCATAAATAGAAAACCATAGGCAAAAACCATGTGCTGAAAAACCACCCAACAATGGATACGCTATTGGTGGATAACACCTTGCATCGAAAACTCGTGGGGAGTCTTTTGTATCTCTTCCACACCCTACCATATCTCTCATATGTAGTAGGGGTGGTTTCTAGGTACATGCAGGAGCCACATGAGTTGCATTGGAAGGTTTCCAAGCGCTTCCTTGCAGATTTTAACCTTGTATAATATTTTACTGCAAACAAATTTTCAATAAAAGAACATAAAAAATACAATGGAAAATACACACATTACACATATATTTTCCTCTGGAAACCCAAACCGAGAAAACCAACATATTCTATATTCAATCATAATGATACATTGTTTACAATACAATATACATATAGAAGCCAACGATATCCAAAACCCTAACCCAATGACCTGGATTAGTCAACAACCCTAATTCCTTAACCATAAATAGAAAACCATTGGCAAAAACCATGTACCTAACATGGCCTTGTATCTGGGACCCATTCTTCATTACACCCTAGTAGTGTTCAGGGGGGTGTTGGAGATATTACACACTAACCTAGTAATTATTTTTCCTAAGTTTCCTAGTCATCGTAAGCATCTCCTATATTTTAGGGATTTCTAGTCATCGAGAGGGTCTCATATTTTGTAGCCTATTTTTTAGGAGATTTACCAAAAAGTAGGGCACATTGTCACTTCAATTCGAATTCAGTTAGGAGTTCAGTTAGACTAGTTGAGAGTTCAGTTAAACTAGTGGAGGTAACTCATGGATGCAACAATTGATTTTCTCTCATGCAACAATTGTTTTTTTCATGCTTAATAGAAGGAGGACGCATATCTCATGCATGCATGCATTTCTCTCTCTTCCACACATGAGAACTCAATTAACTGGTGATTGATTTGATAGTTGATTGAGACTAGCTATTACTTGACTCTCATTACAATGAGTTAGTGTCCATATCTCCTTTAGATCACTACTATGGCGCATGTACTCCTAAGATTAGCACATTTCTTCTCTTGGACTACTTATATGTGTGTGTATTACTCATTATGTGTAGAATATTATTGTTAGTTAGTGTGATTAATAGATTTCATTCATTCTTTATCTCATATTGGTCTCTCTCTCTCTTTTCTCTTGCAAGCTTTGTGTGATTTGTTTTATCTAAGTTCTTTGTGATTAGTTTTAGGGTTTTCACCCAAACTTCACAGGTCTCAAAGAACAAGCTCCAAGGAAGGATAAGTGGTATCAGAGGAACTAGATTGCAAGCAAGTTCCCTCACTTATCCTTCACAACTTTTGGGGACCAAAAGCCTCCCAATGGGGAGGTGTGATCTGAATTGGATCTGAATAAGAAAAATTGGCTACAACACAAGCTCTACAATGATTGGCGCTTGCAAGGTTCGAGGCTATGGACAATGAAGGAGATCTGCTTGTTGGTGTGAAAGTCCCTAGTTCATCACGATTAGTGTCCAACCTACATAAATTTAAAGCAGGAGGAAAGCACATAAAATATGAGGCTAAAGCAGTATATTGTTGTAAAAGATGAAAAAAATGATGTATTAAAACAATACAAATGTCATGAGATCTCTTCTCCAATGTAAAGATTCAAAGAAAAAAGAAAAAAAAAGAGGAGGATGAGAAATTACCTTGGGGGAAGCTGAAGGGTTGGGGACGCTTGACCTCCTATCTATCCCCCTAGTTGAGCCTGCCTCCTATATCCTATGATATCAGGCTAAGGCAATAAATTGTTGTAAATGAAGAAAAAATGATTTATTTAAAAAAACAAATGTCATGAGATCTCTTCTCCAATGTAAAGATTAAAAAAAAGGAGAAATGAGCTTGGGGGAAGCTGAAGGGTTAGGGACATTTGACCTTCCATCTATCCCCTCAACTCATCCTTCCTCCTAGATCCTGGTTGTTTGAGAAAGAGAAGGGGTCCTTTGGCTGAGAAGGAAGATGAATTTTGCCCAAATTTTGTTGAGCAGCATAGATTGAACCAGATAGCTTGTAACTTGCCCATTGATGCATACTAAAAATATTGGTTGAAGCCAATTGAATGTTGGTTTTCCCATTTGGGATTCCAAGGTAAATCATGTCTCAATGTGCATTAATTTTCCTCCATGTGTTGTGTATTTAGCTATGTTAATTTGTTTTCTAGTTTATTAAATCTATTGTAGGAAGTTTAATGGCTACTCTATAGGTTTAATGGTTGTTGTGCAATGAATGAATTGTGAATCGAGTTACGTCTATAGTGCGGTGGTATTTCTACATATTGGAGTGGTTTAATGGAAAATGCAAGTCTCAATGGCTCTATGTTCTCCACCATTGAGTGATTTCGAAAATGAGAAATCAATGGTTCCCCTTCCGAAGCTATTACCATTAATGCAGGGGTTGCTAAATTCATTTTAAAGAGTTATTGGAGATTTCTCTCACTCCCCAGGCCACCATTCTCTTGTTGGTTGGTTTTTTCTCACAATCCACAGGATGTATCTCTCCTCGGGCCACCATTCTCTTGCTGGCTGGCATTTTTTCTTTGCCCACAGACCATACAAAATGTTTTTATCACCGCCTATGTGTTTGTTCTTTGCCCAAAAACCATACAAAACATTTTTATTGTTGTTTGGTGTTTGTTCTTTTCTCACAATTCAAGCACGACATTTTTATTTCTCTAGGCGTTTGTCATTTTCCCACAAACCTTACAAAACATTTTTATTGCCGCTTGGGCATTTGTTCTTTTCCCACAAGCCAAACTCAACATTTTGTTCATTGTTGGGTGACGCAATCCATTTTTCTATGTGTTCCCTTTATTGTTGGGTTGTGTAAAATAGTCTTTGGTCAGCTGGTGTGAGTTTAGATGGATAGTTTTCGGTTTTAAGACAATCTTGTTGCTTAACATTAACACCTAAGTGTCACCTCCACGTTTCCTTTAATTTTAAGCATATACATTGATTACTCTTGATTGTTGAGCTACTTATCTATGTGCTGGTAGAAAAGAAGAGTGAATGTCACAATTATTTTCTTCTAATATGCATGTGAATGGAATAGTTACTCTCTATTGAATGAAAGGAAGAGCCTTTCGGTGTGAATGAGTTACGAACATCTCTTTGAAGTGATAATATAAGCCAGAACAAGTTCATCACTCCATGTTCCTTCCAAAATGACTGAGTAATGCAATAAAATTTAATAGGGATCCATGTTGGTGAAATGGATAAGATATAAGTCTACCATTTACAGATAATATTATTTAGGTTTGGGATAAACAACACACTCAAGTAAGTCTTATAACCCATTAAAAATCAATTAAAATGAGTGCCAATGAAATCCCTTAATTTTTCACCTTCGTAAACCAATAACTTTTTCATCATACCTCAGATTTTTGAACTAATTTTTTGTTAAGTGTAAATGCTACTAATTTCCAATGAGTGGTTAGAATCCCTCTTCCATCTTGATCTCAACATTAATAAATTGGGAATCCTAAATTGTGTCATTTATGGGATATTTTTTAAACTTGTGTTTACGTAGTTGTAGTTGCGAGCCACATAATTGAATTATGTTGAGTTCATATGCCCCCAAAATGCTTAAGTAACCTCTTATATCATTTTAAAAATCAATTCGATGGACCCTGTTTATATGGTATTTAATCTAGGTCACTAATATTGTTGATATTTTTACATGTGAATTAGTTTCAAACCACAAAGGAGCCTCCAGGCACCAAATGCATGTATGGGGAAGCATATGGTAAAATGATTGCTTTGACCTGACACTTGTTTGAGAATTCTGATACTCATGAATGCATATGATAGGATTAGAGGTAGCTGGAGACCAAAGTCATGGGCGTGGATTCAATCATTTCCTTTATTTCATCATTTTATGTGCCATTCACATCATGCATATACTTTTGTTTCCAATTATGAATTTGTGACCCAACTATGTGGGATACATGGTTGTGACATTCCTCCATTAGACACAATTTGACGTCATTTCTATATGCTTCCATGCCTTGTTCATCATGGCCTCTTGCCATTTCATATTCATGTGGCATTGACTCATTCTCACGTGCTAATTGATATCATGACTCTTGTAAAATCTCATGTCATTTGTTGAGTGGCTATGTCTCTTACTTTTCTTTCATTATTAGTTGTGAAAATCATGTATGAAAATCTACACAAAAGACAAGAAATCATGTCAAATCTAAAAATCACACGAGCCATAAATTAACCAAAATCCCTGAAATCTCAAGAAAAACTAGAGTTTAAACAAGATGCAAATAAAATCCTCTGAGGTGTAAGATAAATAGTAAACTATCATCAAGGTGCAAACGAGAATTCATCCAATGCAACAAATCATGAACAAGATATTGCGACACAAATGCAAGCTACACTAAACACAAAGGTGAAAGTGAACAMTCAATATTYTTCATTCTCAATAATAWAAATTTCATAAAATCATTTAACTAAATAATATATAATCAATTATGCCAAGTAAAAATCAAAATTTTGACCTATATTAACCCACTCTCAACTTGACTAATGATGGTKATTTTAAACCTAGTTTCAATAGTTATAACAACCAAACTATCAACTGTAATTTAGGTTTAATTTTTTGCCACAATATATCAATATTCTTCATTCTCAATAATATRAATTTCATAAAATCATTATCATTTAACTGAATAATATATAATCAATTATGCCATGTAAAAATCAAAATTTTGACCTATATTAACCCACTYTCAAYTRKAYTAATRATGGTTATTTTAAACCTAGTTTCAATAGTTATAACAACCAAACTATTGACCGTAATTTAGGCTTAATTTTTTGCCACAATATATTGACCCATACTTTGACCTATATACTAAACAACAAACTATCGACTGTAATTTAGACTTAATTTTTTGCCACAATATATTGACCCATACTTTGACCTATATACTAAACAACGTTTAGATAAAAATTGTGGTCAAAATTATTTAATACAAATATTGGTCAAAAGAATGCTAAAATTTTAACCAAAGTTGACAAGAAATAATTGCATTAAAAAAAACTATCAAAAATATTGGCTCATGTTGTAGTGTTGTGTTGTTCATAGAGTCTAGCTCTTTGATGAAATGGACATTCCTCCCTTTGCTTCATCCTCCTCTCAAACCTTGTTTAGAGGAATTGTTGTCATGCTAAATCAATCTTAGAGCCCCATTGTTGCTAAACCATTTGAGAACTGGTGTATGGTGATTGTTGGTTTTAAATGAGAAGGTTATTGTGTGGCAATTAATGGTGATTGTTGTATGAGTAAAAGGGGTTTAATTTTTATTGCTATAGGTTATGGTTAATTGGTAACAATCCCTTGCAAACTATTGAAGTAATTTTCAAGGTTGACAATCAAATTTGGATTGATAAGAGACTTCATTTGCTTTAATGATTAACTATTTAGTCCATTATGTGCATAGAATTTGATTATAAATTGGATTTGCCATGATAATTTTGTATTTTATTGGTTATGAGGTCAATCTTTGGGATAATAGTGGAATAATCTTTTTATGGAATGAGGGAATATTTAATCACAGTTTGATAGTAACTATGATTAGTAGCTACAACACCTCTTTGACTTTAGATTCGGAAAATAACTACCAAAAATTCATGAACCATTCCCAATTAAAAAGGAGTATCACTCCTGACATTGGACGGAGAAACCCCAAGGGGTGGAGGGTCCACCATGGAAGTTGTTATAGCTTGTGAAATGGACAAAATAATTGAAATGTTTAGTTTATTTCCATTTTGATACTAAATCCCTTGAATTTCTTAAGCTTTGTCGCACCAACCACCTCTATCTTGGAAACCCTACAGTCTAAATCCCCCACCACTTGCTCTAGAAATGTTGCAACTCCTCCTCCTAACAATAATGAAGGTTGCGATTTTGAGCTCCCTTTGTATTCTCCTTTGTGCTTGAATGATGGTTGAGGTGACCCCTTTGAGCCTTATGTAGATCCTCCCACTTCACATAATGCTACTCTGAATGGGCCCATGCACAAAACAATAGATAAAAATACTATTGTCCAAGATGTCCTTGTAACTTCCATCACTTCTTTCCCTACTACTCCTTTGGAACCATTAATGCCTCCTCCTCCCCTTACTCTAGAATCTCAAGCCTCCTCTTAATAAACCTAAGATGGAGTCAATCGACTTCACCATGAGAATCCAAGTGAAGGTTGAGTAGAAACCTATTATTTATAAGGTGATTAATGGGTAGTGGAAAAGGCTTATTACTGTTGATTTAGATGATGCCTTTGGGGCCATGGAAAAATAATTCTTACTATTTTTATGGATTGTTTGTGTTTTTTTTTTATACTTTAGGTTGTGATAGGAATTTCATTTTTGGAACATGTCATGGATTTTGAGGCATTCATGTCATGTTTACCCCTTCATTTTTTATGAATTCACGGTAGCAATGACTATGTAGATAATGGTATTTTCACTATACCACCTAGGCTTAGAAGTAGTTGGTAGTAATAAAAGAATATAGAGGTCATGGGAGGCAAGAGCTAGAGAATTAGGAAGAGATACCAAGTTTTGAGAAGCAATTGATAGAAGATTGCAAAGCAGAGAAGAATAAAACAACAACCAATTAAGCGAGAGTCTTTATTGCACTGGTAGTAATTCAACAACCTAGTACCTAAGGATGCATGTATGAATATGTAAAGGTTTTGGCCTATAACGGGTAAGTGAGCTATATAGATAATCTTGAGAGTAATTCTATAGTGAGTTCGGACTTCTATATGCAATAATAAGCTATGTAACATTGATTATACTTGTGTTGAATACAAATGGAATGATCCCCCCATTTCAATATTTTTTTGTCATTATGATGTATTCTATCACGATATATTCTTCCATTGTTATTTATGCTTATGTATTGCAATGGATGGTTCAGTCTATGGTATAATCTATTGAAAGGTATAATATAAGTCTAATGGAAAATGTAATGAATGGATATATTGTTTATTAGAGTATGAAGGTATAGATAGTTGCAACTATCATCTGTTAGATACCTCCTAATAAATAATCAAGTCTTTGTAATGCACCTTGGGTGAGACTTTCCCTATTCTCAAGGATTGATAAGCTAGTGCTAGACTACAACCCATTTATTGGACAATCTTACTAATCCAGGAGGAAATCAGTTGCCACCCACCTATTCCACTGGCTCAAAACATGGGTTTCCACCTTAGCAGTTTTTCTACAGTTTTTCGGGTCCTAAACTTCTGGGGCCGTTTTGAGGCCCTAAACAACGTTTTTTGAGAGTGACATAGTTACACTGCAGGATTTAGCCAAAGTGTGAAGAAAACATGTGTATTCCTTAGATAGACCTTTCCAACGAGCTATTGTGCACCCCAAACATAGATCTTATGCAAAAGTTACGCCCTTGGGAAGTTGACGTATCAACTACCCCCATTAGGACCCACAAACCTTTTTGCGTTTCATCTTCCAGGGTTAGGGTTTTGGATTTTCTTTATGTTAAAAATGAAATTGGAGGCTCATTGAAATCATCACCATCTTCTTTTGAATGAGTGTATCCATCATATCTCTTCTCAAAGATAAGATGCCACCATTTTAGTGAGTTCATTCACTCTGTATTTTTACAGTCTGTACATTTCCGTCATTAATAAAAATTGTGCATTATTGTATCTCTGTGTTTCTGACAATATATCTGTGTATTTACTTATTATATTTCCACCTTCATTTCATTCTCAAAATAATCCAGATTAGTGGTATCAAAGCATGCTACTCCTTTTCATTTCTTAGTGCATGTCCTTGACAAGGTTAGGGTATAGAGAGTTGGGTCTTGAGGTAGTTTCTCTTGAGGAAAACCACTCTCACCAGCCCAAACAGATTCTCATGGTGGAAGAAAAGAGAGATGAGGGAGCAAAATATCCCATCAAGTTTTTACTTTCGGAAGCCCTCGTGCAACAGGGGAACGAGATGTTGGAGAATTTTTCCCAAATCCTTCAATGATTACCGATAATAGCAGATGCGTCTTCGTTAAGAAGTCACTTTGGATATGCTTCCCCATTCAAGGTATAAGTTAATTTTGATATTCCCATATTTGAAGGTTAGATCGATGCATATGCTTTGGAAAAATGGTTAAATTTGCTAGAAGGTTATTTCTCTGTTCACAATTTTTCCGATAGAGAAAAGATCACCTTTGTGCTCCTTAAGGCTCTCCCCCATGTCAAACCTTCGTGGGAAACTTACTGGGAGAAAAATTCCACAGAGGAGTCGAGAATATTTGGGGCTGAGTCCACTTGGGATTTTTTTATAGACGCGGTCAAGGAGCAATATTACAATGTAGGAAACGCCCCCGGGGGGGCAGCTCAATTGGCAAGTGCCGTGAAAATGANAATTTTTCCGATAGAGAAAAGATCACCTTTGTGCTCCTTAAGGCTCTCCCCCATGTCAAACCTTCGTGGGAAACTTACTGGGAGAAAAATTCCACAGAGGAGTCGAGAATATTTGGGGCTGAGTCCACTTGGGATTTTTTTATGGACGCGGTCAAGGAGCAATATTACAATGTAGGAAACGCCCCC
>SNQJ01S0000236.1:298696-349942 GCA_010110895.2 Picea sitchensis | reverse complement strand
TATATATATATATATATATATATATATATATATATATATATATAGGAGACAAAGGGTTACAATTATAATGAAAGGGTGCAAAGAAGGGTTCTAGATGACCTACTAGAAATGTAATAATTCGATATCTAGGGAATAATAAGGGGTTTTATACATATCATGGGGCTTTGGTTGCTTCTTTTGTCGAAGAAAATGCTTCATTTTTTAATAATGTTTTTACCATTACTCACACATATAGGGATTTCCATGTATGGACTTTCAAGAATATTCTAGAAGGTCCAAAACCTTATCACAATTGAGGGTTTAAGGATTAAAAAACCTACCTCTAGATGGATATCAGGCAATGTTAAATACTAGGCCACTAGGAGGAGAAGGGGTTCCATTATTTAGCATTGTATTTGTTCCATAGTTGATAAGAGCACCTAGTAGTGGTATTTTGAGAGCATAAAAGAGGAGGATATATTTTGTAGCAGCCATATAGGCCTCAGTGTCAAAGGTAACTCCATAGAGCATGCATCTTTCTTTGTACTTGGATTTGAAGAAAAGAGAGAAGAGCAACCTCACCTTCTAGTAGGGTTTTCTCGCGTATTGGGTTTCCCAGGTTATATCTCATGTTTATTTATGGATGGTGTGTGAGAATTTATTTCTATTCTCTATTTTTTGCGTTTTGGCTATTGCATACATTTAAAGAAAAAAATGAATAATTAAATAATTTGAGATCTAAAGGAAATTAACCTTCATACTGAATATTTCAATATTTTATTGGATTTGTTGTGATGAACTAGCCAGTGGAATATCCACGACAATTTATAGATCATATTGGTATAAGAGTGAGATTTTCCTTGGGTATTTGTGGAAAGTTGTAGGGATCCAATAATAAGTTTAATAAGAAAGTTGCAGAACCCTCGCCATGGCCGACGAGTTTGTTCATAAAAACCCTTGATATCCAATAGAGGAGAGATTTGCGAGGTTTGAATAACAAGTCACTGAAATATCTCTGAAAATGTCCCTCCTCATGGTTTATCTAGCAAGAAATCTCAGACCATTCAGAGAAGTTGGAGGCTCAAACTTAGAGATCATATGAGATGGGAAACCAGGGGATAACGAAGACCTAGAAAAGGAGTCAAGGGAAGAACTCAAGAAAGAGAAACCAAGTTCTAGTATCATAAACCCTTCATAGTGTTTATTCAAGATGGACCAAAAAGTTGACATAAAGCCATACCAAGGTGAGATTGACGCATTAAAACTAAATCATTGGTTGCAATAACTAAAAGTTTATTTCAACATTCACCACATAGATGAAGAACAAAAGATATCATTTTCCAGACTGAAGCTAGAGGGCCATGCTTTAACCTAGTGGGAAATCCATACATAGACACTTAGGATGGAGGGTGGTCCATTAGTAATTAGGTGGGAGGACTTCAAAACCCTCATCAAGTCCCAATTCTTCTCTATCGGTTATGTAAAGGATCAATGGATCCGATGGCACTACTTTAGGAAAACGCAAGAGCAGAGTGTACAAGAGTACACCACTGAGTTAAGAAATATTACCATCATGTTGGGTATCTCTCCCAAGAACCTAACTGTACTCCTCAAGTATTTTGCGGGTCTACATAGCCATCTATGAAAACAAGTGATTATTTTGACGCCAAGGAAAATGGACAAGGCATGTGCATAAACACAGTATCTCGAAAACATAGGCCATAAGAAAGGGAAACCAAGAGATTCCAAGAAGAAAGAGCACCAGGAAGCTTCCAAGGAGGGGAAGAAGAAGTAGAAATAAGGAAAGGATAAGAATACAATAGCCATTGTACATCACTGCAAGGATCCTAGCAACCATTTCAATATTGATGGGCACACTGAGCAAAAGTGTTGGAAACTACATGCATAGTTTAACCTGAAGAAGCACAAGAAGGATACAAAGAAAAAGAATCTTCTATCCATGGATTCGAGCAATTCGTTTGAGAGTAGCTCTAATGTGCATGAAAATATTGTCTGCACATCAATGCAGAAGGAGGTGAATTTGAGTAGACTTCATAACTAGGAAAATAATGAGATGACCAAACTCTTCCACATCAAGACCCAGGTTGAGAAGACCGAGATAGATGCCCTCTTTGACTCTAGTTGACATGCTAATCTCATAGCAGCGAATACGGTCAACAATATTAGATTGGAGTTTCACGATCATACTATCCCATATCCATTGGTATGGATAAATAAGGATGAAAATATCAACGTAACGAATCAATGTAAGATTAAATTTGTTGTAAGTGTTGATTTTATTGATGAAGTGGAAATGGACGTAGTACCCATTGATGTATGTGGAGTAGTGTTTGGAATCCCCTACATGTATATGAGGGATGAAATATTCATGCAGAGAGACAACCGATACCCATAAAATCAAGGATGGGAGGTCGTACATCATCAGTGTGCATAAAGGAAAGTCAAAGATCTCACTAGTAAGTGCCAACCAAGCCAAGAAGTTGATTAGTTCCAGTAAGAAATATGTTTTACTTAAGAGAAAATCAGACTAAGGATGAGTCGATAAGAGTAAAGGAATCTGTAGAGGAGTGTACTAAAGAGCATAAACATCAGTTGGATGAGTTACTACTGGCATACATAAAAGTGTTCTAGGATCCTAAAAGGATACCATCGAAGAGGGAAGTGGAACATGCAATATAGTTATTTCCAGGCTCCCCATTGTCAAATATTGGGTTGTATAGAGAGTCTGTTCTAGAATCAAATGAACTGAAGAAGAAATTGAAGCAACTATTGGAGCATGTTGTGATTTGACCAAGAACCTTACCTTGTGGGTCACCTATCATAATGGTACCAAATAAGGATGGGACTTGGTGAATGTGTGTCGTCTACAGAGAATTGAACATGATTACACTAAAAAATCACACCCTTTGCCTAGGATTGATGATCTATTAGATCAATTTAAACACACAAAATATTTCACCAAGTTGGATCTCAAATTGGGATACCACTAGGTATGAATCAAGGAAGAAGACACCTGGAAGACTACCTTCAAGACAATAATTTTTTTTTATGAATGGTTGTTCATGCCATTTGGTTTATTTAATGCACCAACTACATTTATGAGACTGATGAACGATGTTGTATTCCCATATCTAGATTCATTTGTCATAGTCTATTTGGACGATATACTGATTTATAGTGCTACCTGGGAGAGTACATCTTACATCTCATGCAAGTGTTAGTGACTCTGAAGGAGCACCAACTGATGGACAACCTTAAGAAATGTGAGTTTTCTCAATAATCTTTAGTGTATTTGGGGTATGTGATTAGTTGAGGGGAGCTCAAGATAGATACCACAAAGACAGAGGCCATCATGAAATGACCAGTTCCTACAAATGCCACTGAAGTTAGGATTTTTGTCGGGGAAACATAGTATTTGAAAAAGTTCATAGCTTAATTTTCAGTGGTATATGCACCACTGCACACCATAATAGTGAGTGGTAAGATTTTCCAATGGGGAAAGAATCAATAAAAGGCTTTCGATGATCTGAAAATAAAAATTAGTCAAGCACCAGGTCTCACATTACGAAACTTGCAAAAGCCTTTCAAAGTGGAGACATATGCAAGTGGGTATGGCATGGGAGTAGTTTTGATATAAGGAAGAAGGAATGTATGTTATCATTTTGAAATATTTCATGGGGAAGTTCTCAACTACCCTACCTATGACAAGGAACTGTATGCCCTGGTTCAAGCTGTCAAGAAGTGGAAGCACTATCTGATGGGAAAGGATACCATCATCCACATAGATCACTAGTCGTTAAAACATTTGTAGTTCCAATGTAAGATACAAAAAACTAGACACTACAACTGGATGAGGTTTTTACAACAATTTTATCTAGTCATCAAGTATAAGAATGGCATTGCAAATATGTTAGCAGACACACTTTCAAGGCCAGCTGCATCCAATATTACATCTTTGGGGACTATGATGCCAATGGAGCCTTTTACCCATGATGCATACATAGAGGTATACATATAAGATGAGGACTTCAAGGACATGTTTCAGTGGATATAGGGCCAAATTCATATAGAATAAGGTGACAACAAGGCTAAATATCCTTTTCAGAATGGGTTACTCTGCAAGCTCAAAAATATCCATGTCCCTAAAGGTGAATGGCTGCAACTTATCAGAGAGGCTCACACCTCCAAGGTTGCAAGACATTTTGGTGTTGGAAAGATAGTTTCCAGCTTACAAAGGTATGTGTACTGGTCTTGAATGTAAGAAAATGTAGCACAATATATTAGAGGATGTACACTTTATTGTACCAACAAACCCATTAATAGGAATTAAGGTCTATAACATCCCTTACCTATACCCACTCGACCTTGGCAAAACATTTCCATGAATTTTGTTAGAGGTTTACCAACAACCAGGAAGGGACATGACTATCTATTTGTGGTAGTTGACAGGTTCAACAAGATGTGCATTCCCATGCCTTGTAAAAATACCATCAAAGGACAATAAACAACAGACATATTCTTTGAACAGGTCTGGGTACACTTTGGGATACTAAGGAGCATAATATCATATAAGGATACAAGATTTCTTAGTACATTTTGGACTACATTGTGGGAGAATATGGACACTAAGTTGAATATATCTACACCATCACATCCACAGACAGATCGCTAAACAAAAGTAGTAAACATGAATTTGGTGCAACTTTTGAGGGGTTACAATCATAAGTATATGAATACTTGGGATGAAAATTTGATCTACATACAACACTCTTATAATAGATTAGTCCATACTTCTATCGGTAAGTCACCTTTTGAAACTTGCTTTGGATATTTTCCACCTTCACCCATGGATGTTGTATATAGACAACAAGGAGGAGTGGGGGAGGACCTCATAAGAGATGAATTAAGAGCATAAAAAATTGTTGAGAAGATTAGGAAAATCCATTTACAAGTACTGGAGATGCTGAAAAAGTCATAGGAAAAATACAAGGCTCGACATAATCAACACAGAACTGAGAATTCATTCAAACGGGGAGATAAAGTTTGGTTATAGTTGAAAAAGTAAAGACTACATGGTCTTGGTAAGAAGATCAAGGCTTTGCAGTATGGAATATCAAGATATTGGAGAAGGTGGGATATAATTCCTATAGACTCAATATACCCCCATACATGTGCATTTACTTAGTAGTGAATGCAAAGAATATCAAAATCTGTGAGCCTTCCATGTTGGATCAAGAGGAGGAGCAGGTCCTACCTTCCATGGAGGAATTAGCATCATATGCGTAGGAAAAGTTGGCATATGAAATAGTTTTGTAGAAGTAGTATAGAATTACAACATAGGGGTAGCATGACATTTGGAATATTGGGTTGAGAGGACAAATTCTAGGTAAAGAAAAGTGGTACTCCAAGGAGAAGGTAGAGGAAAATTTTCCTCATCTCATTCAATAAATCTTTTGGGACCAAAAACCTCCCTAAATGGGGAGGTATGATCTAGATTGGATCATTATATGATTTTCACCTATCTCTATGCTTTAAGAGTGGAAAAAATTGGAGGGATCATCTTGTAGGTTCATTTTAGTGGCAAGTCCGAGTTTGGAAAATTGGGGTTTGAAACCTTCTGGAGCCATTTTGGGGCATCAAACATAATCTTTATGGGTCAAAATTTCTCAAATTTGTCTTAGACCCCTTGATTCTATTTTAAAAATCAATACCTTTCCAACGATGAAAAAATCGCATCAATCGGATCTCGTATGCAAAAGTCATGCCTCCCGCAAGTTAACCTACCATGTTGACCACCATGGTATGAGTGGATGCCACATTATCCCCCATTACTCATGTATGTGGAGTTAGAAATGTATGGAATTTCAAGAATATTCTAGAAGGTCCAAAATATTATCATAATTTAGGGTTGATGGAGTCAAAACCCTACCCATAGATGGCTATCGAACAATGTTAAATATTGGGCCACTAGAAGGAGAAGGGATTCCATTCTTTAGCATTATATTTGTTTCATA
Source organism: Picea sitchensis (assembly GCA_010110895.2). NCBI lineage: Eukaryota > Viridiplantae > Streptophyta > Pinopsida > Pinales > Pinaceae > Picea > Picea sitchensis. Next base: position 343,928 of record SNQJ01S0000236.1, on the reverse strand, counting down.
GTTGAGCAGAGCACTTAGGAGTGGTATTTTGAGAGCATAACAAAGGAGGATATATTTTGTAGCAGCCATACATGCCACATTGTTAAAGGAAAACCCACAGAGAGTGCCTCTTTCTTTGTACTTGCATTTGAAAAAAAGAGAGTAGAGCGACCCCACCTTCTAGTTGGGTGTTCTCCAGTATTGGGTTTCTGAGGTTATATCTTTTATTTATTTGTGGATGGTGTGTGACTGTTTTTTTCTTCTCTATTTATCCTAATCTTATTTCATCTATTTCATACATTTAAAGCAGAAAACTAGTAATAAAAGAATATGAGATCTAAAGGAAATTAACCTTCACAGTAAATATTTAAGTATTTTATCATATATGTTGTGATAAATTGTCCAATGAAATATCCATGGAAATTTACATATCATATTTTCCTCTTTTGGGGTCATATCATACACATTTAACCCCATATATTCCCTCCTTGGGTCATATTATAATACCCTCCAAAAATATTTATCCTCAAAGCTTTGCAGTTAAAGGATTTGCATGTGATGAAACCAAGTGATATGATTTTATTATGTTCCTGCTTTCTTCTTTCCATTGATGATTATCCATCCATCCAAACTCAATTCTTTTCGTTCTTAAACCTTGATGGTTGGTTGTTGCACAATTTTCTTTCTTTTGATTCCAAGTATTGTTGTTGTAATTTTTCCAGTTTGTAGTAGTTGTTGGTCTCTTATAATATATTGTTGAATAATGGTTTTGTGATGCTCTATTCAATGAATATTGATGAGTATTCCATCTTCTTCTTTGATAACGATGATATTGATATTCTTTTCTTCCTCGAAATATTTCCTATTAATGAGGGTGTCAATATTGTTTCACATTTCATGGTTTTCCTTCACTCTACACACCCATTTCATCTATATTATTTCCAAAGACAATGTCATTCTCTATCCTTTTTGCTTGGTCTTTGATTTCTCTAACCTTGGATATAATACCATCATATTTGACATGTACTTCCTCTAGATGGAGTTCAACTTCTTCAAGTATCTTCTGGCGACCTTCTTGAATATTGTATTATTTATCCTTTTGAAGTTACAATGTGATCCTATCTTTCAAATTATTACATCCTTATTTAATTCTATATTGCATTTATGATTTTACCTCATCAATATTTTGGGATTCCTCAACATTCTTGCAAATTTCCTCTTAAGCTTCATTGAATTCATCTTCAATTTTATGCATTGCTTCCATTTTTAACTCCTTGATCCATTTTTTTAGAATAATTTTTCAAATACTTCCCATGTTTCATTTCATTTAGTTTATTTATCATTACTCCACCACCACTCTCAAGATTCACCATAAAAATGAATACTAACCCCTAGGATAGTATTCTCTGAATCCAAATGTTATGAACCAAATTCTTAAGATAGAACAATACAATAGAGTACACACCATGTACACCAAATGTGAGCATGGAGCACAACTCTGATATAGATAACAGGTACGAGTTACAAAAAAATCCTTAAAGAATAGGAGAACCTCCAAATACCCTAATACATTCATACATCCAAATCACATGATCCCTCAATAATGACTACATGATATCTATATATACCTATTCACACATTGCACACGTGGCACCTTTATTAGGCTAACCACTATTACATATACATTTATCTCATTACATACACATTTAACCCCATATATGATCCCTCTGGGGTCATATCATATACATTTAACCCCATATATGCCCCTTTGGGTCTTATCACAACATGGTGAAGATCAAAGTTCTACTCGACTTAAAGCCTCCTGCAAACCCTAAACATATACAATTTTTTCTGGGTAACATTGTGTATTAGAGGAACTTTATCATGCATTATTTATACATCACATTCTTGAGGATGATCTCTTGAAGAACAATGTATCATTTACCCATAGTACATATTGCATTAAATCATTCAAAACATTGAAAATAAATTTAATCAAAGTCCCAATCCTTATATTTCCCTACCAGACTAAGAATTTCTCAGTGCATGTCGATGCATCCAATGTAGAAATTGGGGATATTTTGGCACAACTCGATGAATAAGTCGACCAACAAAATTCCTATGCTATTCGAAAACTCAATAAGGTTGAAAGAGACTATTCAACTATGGAGAAACAAGGGCTCGAAATGATATTTTCCTTGTAAAAGTTTAGGCATTATTTGATAGCTAATCATTTTTTTTTTACATACACCACTAAGCATTGAAGTGCCTCACTAACAAGCTAGTTCATCAAGGAAGGATATGTATATGGCTCTTATTATTCCAATAATTTTAATTTGAAGTGATATCCAAACCTAGTAAGCTAATGCAAGACCTAATCATCTATTAAGAATCAAAATAGGACAAGAACCTATAGTGAAATATGGTGATATTATAGATTCCCTTTTGTTTAAAATTGAAACTAAACCTAAATAACTTGTAGAAATTTTCCAATTTTCATCAGAAGGAAAGTTCCTATGGATTTACTAGAGAAGAAGAAAGTGATTTCCATGAAATTTGCACCTATACATTGATAGATGTATGCTTATATAATATTGGAATTGATGATGTTCTTTGGAGATATGTTTTGGAGCATGAATGTGAAAGTATAATTGAGGAATCACACTTTATTCCTTCAACTGGTCACTACCATGCATATACTATAACTAGAAAAGTTTTGCAAGGCAGACTATGTTGTCCCACATTGAATGAATATTGTAGAGAAATAATCAATAAGTATGATGAGTGTAAAAGGGTAGGTCAACCATTGGATAAATATGAGATGCATCTACAGTCAATCAACCCAAGTCTCACCTTCAATATTTGGGCCATTGACTTTGTGGGACCTTTCCTTAAGAGAGGTAAAAGGATAGGAGCTAAGTACATTATCATAGAATTTGAATACCTTACAAAGTGGGTAGAGGTAGAACCAAACTACAATTGTACTAAGGAGGTAGCAACAAATTTTACTCACAAAAACATCATAACTAGATCTGGTTGTCTACTTACACTAATAAGTGATTAAGGGACTCATTTTGTGAACAACACTATAGAAATACTCCTAAGAGAATTTTTGATCAACCATAAGAAGAGTTCCCCTTATTATCGACAAGCCAATGGAGGAGTTGAGTCATTTAACAAAACCTTATCCAAAGGACTCACTAAGATGTGTATTGTCTACATGGATGATTGGGATGGAAAGGTACCTAATATCCTTTGGGCCTACAAAACTACTTATAAGAGGTCATCTGGACATACATTATTTAAATTGGTTTATGAAAAATAGGTACTTGTTCCACTACATTTAAGAGTTGATGCCGACAAGGTAGCTAAAGATTTAAAATTTGACTCAACCTAAGCTAGAGATGATCAACTATACTAAATTAATAAATTAGAGGAAGAAAGAATGATAGCACTCCACCATCAAGAAGTTTAGAAACAACAATAAAAGGTTTGACATGAAAAAAATTGAGGAAAAAAGGAATGGAAATCAAAGACCTTGTACTTCTATATGGTAGTAGAATTAAGGGCAAGCCAAGGAAATTGGAAATATCATGGTTTGGTCATTATGTAATTGAATATTAAGGACTAAAGTAGAAATTCAATTTAGAACACTCGAAGGATTTTTTTTTCACAAGGTAGTCAATGGTGACAATTTGAAGAGGTATCATCCTTAAATTTTGAAAAGAAAATAGAGAAAGAGAAGATGTAGCTTGTGTAAAAACCAAATTGTTCATGGGAAGATTCCTGGAAAAGAAGAAGAAATAAATAAGTCTAGTGGTGAAAACTCTTGTGGTTCCTAGGTGGGATTTTGGTTAAGCCATGTTATTTGGTGGGCAAGCTATTAAAAAAAAGGTTAAATAAAAGTGGTTAGTTAGGGAAAGTTGAGTGAATAACTATCAATGAATGGTTATTTAAACTTAAAACCTTAGCCATCCCAATAAAAATAGATTAATAAATTCAAGGATCATGTTAATCAATTGGGATTGCATGTAGAAGGATAAAAGTTGCAACACAAAAGTAAGTCAACAGACAAGGGATTGCCATGATAAAAATAGAGAAGAAAATCAGAAAGGAAAATAAGCTACAACAAATAAGAATAATCATCATCATAAACAAGGACATATTGCAACTGAAGGTCAAAATAATGAAGAAATATGGAAGAGAACCGATAGACGACTTGACATGAAACAATGGTTTGATAAACAAAAGAGGGATAAATTTGAATGAGGATCAAACAACCATAAATAGAAGGATTAATGAAGACCGACTAACTGTAGTGAAAATTGAATTCAAGTTCATAAGCCATAGTTATTATGTGGCATTAATTAACTACACCATCATATGGACAAGCACATGAGATACCAATGCATAGAGACCATGAGTTATGCTATAAATAAGGGTTTTGTAGACAAAGAAAGGACCAAAGGAGAAGTATCATAGTAGAATATAGTTGGAAGATTAAGAATTGAGATTAGTTGAATAGAGTGTATTCAAGAAAAATAAGTTGAGATAACTTCAAAATTGACACCAAATGTGAGGGGTGTAATCCCACTAGCAACTAATTCTAGGACAATCAAACTTTGAACTATGAAGAGGTTAGAAAAGAAACCAATGATGGAACTAGAAGCAAGAATGTATAGAGTTATAAATGAAAGAATGGAATCAAACTACTGGGACCACCATTGGTAGAACTAAAAACAATGAGCAGTAGCCATTGAGAAATGGAGAGATGAGACATTAATGCTAGAAAAAGCAAAGATTTGTTTATACCTAGGAACTCTTAGATTGTAGAATTTGAAGGGTTGAAGGAAGAAGCTACTAAATTTATTATTAGTTAGTATCATAAGGGGAATATTTGGTTGGATGAGTCAATCTAAATAAATGCATAGAGCATTTTATGAATTGCTAGAGTCCCGCACATAGGTGAAAGCATCCCCAAAACAATAAAACCCATTGAATGGATATAAACATTTACAAGACTTGCAAATACAAAGAATTCAAAAGGGCTAGTTATCAACCGAGTCAAGGAGGAAAGAGTTAAATGGACATGCATTATAGTGGCACTTTATTTAACTAATTTAGTTCAAGCATCAAATGTGGTGTTCAACATGTTAGAGTCTATTAATCACATAGTCAAAGAAGGAATGAATGACAATTGGGTAGATCATGTGGAAAACATTTTGAAGACCAATTGTGAAGAATGTCAAGGAATAAGTAAGTCTATAAGATACCTATCTCTACTTATATTTATTTCCATGTCAATAATTTTTCTGTTTGGAGAAGATACATTTAAACTACCCAACACATGATTATATGGAATTTTTAGTATTTTGCATCAATATGGAAGGATAAGACCAATGATTAGACACCACAATCCATGTTCTTTGAATGGATAGACAATTTAAAGTCTATAGACAACAGATGGAGGGTTCCATATAATTTCCAAAGAAATTTGTCACCCTTTCCACATTGAGGCTATCAGGTACTCCATATCCACATCACTTTCACTCTAATTTTTTCTTTGATCCCACTCTATCACATACCCAATATCATCTATGCTATGTTGAGGATATGGGGTACTTGTTTAAACCACCAATTTTCACCAACATCTTTCTCTGATACTAATTTCTTCATTGTTTTGCTATTAATTAATTAATGCATGTAGACATGGCAATGTAAGCGTATGCAAACAAAATTAAATAATTTAATGGATAATGAAACCATAGTTACATATTCTTGCTTAAACATGAAAATAGAGATGAATAAAATTAATTACACAAACAACATCAATTCAACATATTCATATATAAATCATGAAGACTTACATTTCTGGAAATTAACCACCAACTGGTTGCAGAAGAAGGACATTCCACCCAACAATAGGATATTTGATGCACTTAATCTATTTACAACAAAGGCCACCCTGAGCTGAGGCTATGAATCCATAGCAACAAAATTACTTATGGCTAACTCTATCCCTCTTCACATAACCCAATTCCCAGAATTTATAGTATATTAACTCTTACATCTATCCAATCCATAACCATCTTTCCTCATTATCCTACAAAACCCAAGGAATGGGATCCCATTTTGTATGCTATAGTCCCTTAGCCTATACCACTTACCTCCAAGGCTCCAACATAGATTGACTGTGAAATCTCATTGTTGGGGATTCTAGGGATTCTCGACTGAGATTAAGTTTCCTCAAATACAATATTTTACCATACAAACAATCATAATTATTCATATTTTCATGGAAACCATTTCCATAATTCTATTACAACACTCATACAACAACTTAAGCTTTGAGATACAAATCTCTAGGAAGAATGAATTGAATCCCCCCTTGCATGCCCAAAATCGTGGAATATATTTTCATGCTAAAGATAAACCACATGTATTCACGAGAAGTAGAAATTTTCCCTCTATATAAATAATCATGAGGATTAAGGAATGCTAATTAAGTAGGGTCAAGGACTTATGATTATCAATAATATTATCTTCCCCTAATCCACCTTTATTTCCCCTCTTGTGGAATCATAGCCCCCCATTCTTTTGTTCTTGTCCTTATATAGCATGTGATGCATTTTTTTTTATTATTATTCAATTTACCATTTTACATATTACATGATTTGGCTTTTAACCATTCATCATCTACACATATACATTACTATTTTGGGGATCAAAACTAGGGCATTACATTCCCCTCCCCCTATATTTTTCACCTTCCTTGGTGCACATCACCATTATGTGTAATATTGTTTACATCAAAATGTCAAAATAGATGTGGATATGCCTCATTGATTCAAAAATACTTAGATGTCAATTAGTTCTTAAGCAGACACTAAACATCTGACTGGATTCAGAAAAATAAGATTGTCATGACTATTTGCAAAATATCATGTGAAAACACTTATTTATCCAAGACTTCATTAACGGATAGTAACTTGCGGAAATAATAATGCCTGAAATAGAGAGAAATAGAGACAACAAATAACAAAACTCATTACACAGTTTGATAACAAACTTCACCCATCTTGGGCTACGTCTTCGGGTCCGCTTCCAAATAGTGAGATTGCTCTATTAATGTTCAAATGCTTGATACAATGATGACTTACAATGGAAAATTTGAAGAGACCCTTCAATTCTGCTACTCCAACCCATAAACAGAGGTTATCCTTGAATTCCTCATGAAATTATGAGAAAAATGAGTATAAACGTAAATATGTTTTGAACAGGTGCTTAAAGACCCCCTTTGCACGCATAACGAGACTATGGGTCTCATACATGAAAAAATGAACTAATAATTTTATACACCACTTTTAATCAGAACCGATATCACCATCAGATTCCTCTTGGAAAACTAAGAAAAATGATTATAAACACTCTATACTTCTCTCATAGCACGAAAAATGATGCAATAGAACTCACTTTGAGTTCTTGCATGCAAAACAAGACAAAGGTACAAATTCTGGTAAAAAATACTGCTCGAGATTTGTGCTAGTATCTACACATATTTCCATGCTTCGTACTTGGTCGAGTGTCAGGTTTATATAGGCCAAAAACCGGATCTAAATCATTGGTATTGGTACAACCGAAATTAATTCCAAAACAAAACTAATTAAATACCAATTCGTATCATAACCAAAATTGATGGCACAGTTGTTAAAGTTTTGGAATATTTTCCGGAGTTTCTGGGTTCGATCCACCAAATGGGCATAATCATTGGTTTTTTGTGTATATATATATATATATATATATATAACCATTAATAATAAAACCAATGAATTAACCATATAACAATTGATCACCATCAGAGTTCGGGCCTTGAACCATTATTGGCCAATCCGAGCCTGCCACGTGGCATCCCATGATTGGTCCATGTCAAACCATGCCACAGAGTATGCCATGGCACCGACCAACTAGTTGTACAACATGCTAACTGTATCGTATGGTCATGCCACATGGCTCTTGTTGGTACTGCAATGTCACTACTAACTGTGCGTACAAATGTTGACGTAATCCTTCCATGTTGATTGTACGAAAGGACATGTGTCATTCTTTGATTCATCCAACTCACTGTATGGATGCCACATGGTAGCATGTTGTGTTTCCACATCGGCATGATGATGTCATCTGTACAGACTTCCCTGTCATCATTTTTCTTGTTTCTTGAAAACTTCAAATGACCATAACTTTCTCATATGACGTCTGTTTGAGGTGATTCATGCATCGTTGGAAAGATCTTGTCGAGATCTACAAAATGAATTCATTTTCAAGAGAATTTGAGATGATCAATTTTTGAGCATTCTGGATCCTCCTAGATCACTCATGCGTTACATACTCCAGCTCCCACATTGCTTCTTCAAGGATGTAGTGGGTCCATAGGAACTTTACCTACCTAATCAATCTATTCCTGAGAACCATTAACTTTCTATCTAACATACACATTGGCTATACCTACAAGTATCCTTTCAGTTCCACACAATATGCTCATAGAGGGTATTATAAAAAGGAAATCAAATCAAGGAATCCAATGTAGGAAAATATTACAATGAAGCTATGGAAAAGGAAATAATTATCGAAGCCCCTAAAAAATAAAATTACAATTGAGAAGCATTTACAAATGGAGATGGAAAGGTGTCAACAAAAGAAGGAATAATAATCTTAAGAATCGACTAAGGTAGCAAAGAAAAATAAAAAATTAAATCCCTAAGATCATGATCAAACCCTCAACTAAACTAATTGCATTAATAGGGAGAAACTTAGGAGCAAAGTCAACTCAGGGATCCATCGATCTTACTAGAAATTTGAGCCTAAGATTCCCAACCACCATATTCCAAGAAAGTGTATATGTTGGAAATTAGGACAATATAGATGGAGGGGGTCTAGAAAACGAAGCCAATGAATATGGAGGGGATGTGGAGGAAAAACAATAGAAAGACCATAATAATGAACAAGGCAATGATCAGAACAACTAGGACAAGTCAACAAAGAAAAACAATAAGGTTTGACCCAAAAGATGATTGAGGAGAAGCAAGGATCACGAAGAAATAATCATAACCACATCAAGTACCCACTGATCCAGATGGATATTGGTGGCAACCCACCTATTCCAATTGGCTCACATGCATTTTCATCATTTTTAGTTATTTCCTAGATTTTTGAGTCTTAAACTTTCGGGGTTGTTTTGAGGCCCTAAACAACGTTTTTGGGGCTCACCATAGTCACATTGTAAACAAAGGCAAAGTGTGATGGCATAATGTGTAGCCCTCAAATAGAACTTTCCAATGGGATATCGTGCGCCTAAAATGAAGATCGTATGCAAAAGTTACGCCCCCGGGAAGTTGTTGTACCAACTTATCCCATCGGGGCCCACATGACTTTTGGCGCTTCATCTCCACATTGGGGCTGCAAACATTTTGGATTTTCATCTTCTGGGGGATAGGTTTTAGGATGTTTATGGTTTTTCCATTTATGTTAAAAAGGCCTTTTGAGCCTCATTGTAATCATCATCTTCTTGTGAATGAGCGTAGCCATCACATCTCTTCATAGAGATAAGATGCCACCATTCTAGCAAGTCATTCACTCTCTAATTTTATAGTTTTTGTACATTCTCTTGTTAATAAAAATTGTGCATTAATATATCTCTGTGTTTATTGCAATATTTCTATGTGTCTCACAATATCTCGGTATATTTCATTGTTATATCTCTGCCTTCATTTCGTTCTCAAAATAAATATGGATTAGTGGTATTAGAGCAAGTTACTCCTTGTCGTTTCTTAGTGCATGTCCCCGACGAGGTTAGGGTATAGAGAGTTGGGTCTCGAGCTAGTTTCTCTTGAGGAAAAACGCTCTCACTAGCCTAAGTGGCCTCCCATGGTAGAATATAAGAGAGATGAGGGAGCATAAGATCCCATCGAGCTATTGCTCGCAAAAGCCCTCACACAACAAAGGAACGAGATGTTGGAGAATTTTGCCCAAATACTTCAACGATTTTCGATAATAACAAGTGCGTCTTCATCAAGAAATCGCTTTGGAGATTCTACTCCATTCAAGGTACAAGTTAATTTTGATATTCCCGTATTTGAAGGTTAGTTCGATGTGGATGCTTTGGAAAAATAATTAAATTTGCTAGAAGGTTCTTTCTCTGTTCACAATTTTTTCGAAAGAGAAAAGATTACCATTGCACTCCTCAAGGCTCTCCCCCATGTCAAACATTGGTGGGAAATTTACTAGGAGCAAAGTTCCACAAAGGAGTCTGGAATATTTGGGGCCGACCCACTTGGGATTTTTTATGGATGATGTCAAGGAGTGGTACTAGGAAAATCCCCCTAAACTGGGTCTAAGGAATAGGCAAACTGATAACTCCATTAAAAGACTGATCTACATTTAATCTACCCCAAAACCATCTAAACTAAGTGATGAGAGAAAGAGGAAAGAGAGGGTTAATGAGTGCACCTTCAATCCCTACGGTTGGTGTAGACCTCTTTCACTTGTTGTCACCTTCTAGATCACATATATCCTCCCAAAGATGATCTGCAAAGGGTTAGGAATACAATGAAACAACATATACAACATCTAATAATCAATTTAAAAGTATAAACATACATATAAATTCTCATATTAACAAGAACATATAAACATAGGGTTTTGGGACAAAGATAATCTCTTTTATTCAAATTCAAGATAAAAAGGGTTACAACATTTTTTGGCGACCGCTCTACGAACCAAGTATGGACTCCTCTATCATGGCTCCAAGTGCATGAATCCCACATTAGCTTCTCACAACTAACATACCATCAAGGGAAGGAGGGAAGGTTGCATAGGGAGAATGGATGGAGGGGAAAGCTGAGGCTAAAACTCAGAATGAGATGCAAATCTTGGACAAAGAAAGGGAAGGGATTTTGGCAAATTTTTCTTCTTCTCTTGTTCATGTCTCTAAATGACTCCCGAAAAACCTCTTTTATATGAGAAAAATATGGTTATTCAGTTTGGAGACGGGCTACAAGGGGTAAAATGGTTAGGAAACCCTTCATAGCCCGTAAAATCCGCCAAATTCTGTGCATTTTTATATTTTTGCAACTTTTGGAGGTAAACGAGGGCTAACTAGCATGCAGGGCATGTGTGTATGCGGGTTAGCTAGCATATTAATGTAGTAGTATATTAATGTAGCAGGGCGTGTACACTATCCAAAAAAAGGTTTTTTAGAAGGAAGCCACAACAATATTTTTGGCAAAGTATGCAAATGGATGGGCCAATGTATTTGAAGCACATATATGGAATTTCTGGACTATAACATATGCCCCCTAATGTGTGAGGTTAAAAGAGAAACTGATGGCCAAAATACATTACAATATCTTTACATAGTGGGAAGGCACAGAGTTGAGTGATCCCGAGATGAGTGTTCGTGAGCGTGTCATCTGCAAAATAATGATAATCTCTCTGAGGCGAGCATACCCATGCTTGAGATGAACTAAGCATGGTTTCGAATCAAGTACATTGCAGATCCATGTCATATATATAATAATCATGTCTACATGACTAATGTGTATGCCAATAAAAGTGTATCCGCGAACAATACACAACAAATCTACATCTCAAAATCATCTGAAGATATGATATGCATATTCAGGAAGCATAGATGCATGTGGCTGGAGATGAGAACTTCATAGCTCAAGCAACAAGTTCAAGATCTTAAAAACTCAGGTAGGAGTACAATAGGAGTGTAAGACTCACTACTCTGAGGTCTTCGACATGTCGTCGAGGAAATACTGGAGGATCTCGATCGGGGAAATACTGGAGGATCTCGATCACGAGGAACATAATTTCATTGATTTTGAATCTGAACTTGACTAGACTCTTGGGATGGCTGACTTGTGAAGGTCAAGAGATCAACTGCAGAATGGCCGACTTAGGTTGGATAAAACTTCCCTTGGAAAAAATCACTACAAAATGATAAGACTCAGTAAGCATATTATTGACATAAGTATGTGATATAGGAGGCAACACAAACTCTTCACATGTTTGGAAGAGTAACCAAACGGAGGAGGACACAACTCTATGTAATGAGAACAAATTCCTAAGGTCATTCTAGATCCCAATGCTTGGAGAACAAGCAGAAGGATGTGCTTTGTCCAAGGGGGACTATCTTGCTGCCGATAAAAATGAATTATATCCGGTCCCCTTTTTTTGGAATATTTTTTTTTTTTTTCTTTTTCAAATTTTTGACGAGCTTGAAACAAAATAAAATAATGCTATGTTACAAAGGAGGAACGAGTGTCGCAAGAAAGCAAACTAGTTCCAAGAACATGGAACATATTAATGCTCAGTGTAAAGAAACATGTGTAGGATAAGGACACTCGAGAAAATTCCTCCATAGTTCAAGGTGTTAGATCGCGAGGGAAAAAAGTGTTGCAAGGCTTGCATTAAGGAATGCTTTGAAGGTTCAGTTAATAGAAACATGAATCTGACACTAGGCCAAATATGCAAGGATGAGACATGCGATGCGATTAAGGGTGACACATCAAGACTTCTTCCATGTGAAGTTTTATGAGCCCAGAGAAGGTAAGATCGGTGGTGTTTCACGATTAGAGAGTTTGCAAAAACACTAAAATAAGACTCCAAAGAGTTCCTTTTTCATAATTAGTCCAATCAGTTAGAAAAAGGGTTAAAATTGTACCTAAAGGATGTCTCTTCAAAACCATTTTAACGAGTGTGACCGAGACAAGATCACTCAGCTATATTTTCAATTTTAAGGAGTCTAAAAAGGGATTAACTATGGAATCACAACCTTTTTCTAAGTTTAGTCCCCTTAACCCGAAAAATTATAAAATATAACTTAGGATAACTCCCTAGTGAGACATGTCTCCCGAGGCGTACCCTTTTCCTAGATAATCTATTGGTCAGAAAAAGGGTTAAACTTATGCCAAATAGATAATCCTTCTAGACCAATTATCGAGTGTGAAAGGAACAAGGTCACTCGATGATATTTTCATATTAGGGAGTCTAAAAAGAGATTAACTATGGACTCCGAGGGGGTTCATTTTTCATAGATAATCTCCAAGTCCCGAAAAAGAGATAAACCAAAACCAGGGAGAATGGCCATTTTTCAAAAATTTAGTCCCCCAGGCCAAAAAAAGGGTTAAACGTACGCCTGAGAATACTCTCCTAGTGAACTGAAGTTCCTAGGGCCATACCTTTATTCATATATTAATTGTTCAGACCGAAAAATGGATAAACTACCACCAGACAAATGTGCCTTCAAATTTTAGTTTGATGAGCGTGAAGGGCAACAAGATTGCTCAACAATATTTTCAATTTTAGAGAGTCTGAAAAGGGCTTAAAGAAGACTCTAGGGGGGATTCTTTTCTTAAGTAATCCAAACGAGACCAAAAAGAATAAATAATCTCTCGTTAGATGTTGCTTTCAAAGTTTAAGCAAGTCTGAAAGGCAACAAACCATGATCTTAGGGAGTCCCTCGGGTATGAGCCAGAAAAGATGAAGAAGAATGGGGCTTCGATAGACAACCATGGCGGGACTAAGGGGACTCCCAAGCCTATGGAAAAAACTCACAGGATGGACGCCAAAATGTAGCAAATGATCTACCTAAGGAATTGATGTAAAGGAAGGCTCTACCACCTAAGTACGACACTTCTAAAGCATCATAGAAGGTTATGTGTCACACTTCGGTGGGATCGATCCTATGGAAAATCGGAAAAAGTCAACAATATGCAAGATGCAAGGTGATGAAAACCTAACCTATATGCAAGTGTCGAAAAACAACTTTACCATGGGATGATGTGAGTGTGACCCGTCTCATAAAAATACCAAACCAAAAGAAAAAGTTCATAAGAATAGGGAAAAAGAGGAGCAAACCGGGGCAAAAAAAGATAAAAAAGTCTATAAATAGGGGTGGACAACTCATTTTAACCATTGCAAATTGGAAAATAACCAAAAAGAAAACAAAACCTCTTCTTGAAAACGCAAATTCGAGGAGCTACGGTGGATGAAATATCCTCAAAACTAAACCAAGTAAGTACAAATGACCTCTCTCAATCTTTTTCATTCGTACTTTATTGTTTATTTAATTGTTTAGAGGGTGCGATCCCTAGTAAAAAGGTTGGGTTTGCGTGTACACGGGCAAAGTAATACTTAACCCGCGTACATACACAACTGTCTTAAAGACAACCCACGTACATCTCCTTAAGATTTAAAAAAATATGAAACAAGGGACTAACCTCACAAACTTTTTTGCAACATGATGTATGTTCACTGGTGAGAGAGAGAACACGAGGAGTTAGATTTCTTGGTAGAGGAGAATCAAGGGTCCATTGCCATGCTTAAGCAATGTGGTATGTGGAAGTTCTTTCAGTGTCCATTCATGAGGGCACAACCTGAGATACCGAACCGTCTGATAAAGTATTGGAATCCCAACGCAGAGGCCTTCATGCTAGAGGGCCAATCATTGATTTTGACGATGGAGGATATATACTTTTTGATCGTCCTCTCCAGCAGGGGGGAACTAGTCAAATTGAGGACCTTTCCTCCAGGACCACACAACATAGAAGATTACATTGACATGTATTGTGAGGATGGCATTGCGAAATTAGGATCTCAGGTGCCAATTAATAAGAGCACAAGACTCAACCTCCAGATAGTACTTTACATGATTTGGCAGATCACGAGATTCACAACACTTCATTAGGATTAACGTGCACAGATGCATTGTGTAACTCAGTGTCTAGATGCCACCATCTTTGACTGGAGCACTACAATGCTCACATATATGAAAAAACAACTGTCTGACTATCGAATAAGAACAAACAAGAACTTCGGGTGCAAGAGCGTGTTGTGTGATTTATTTTTCGATAGAGTGCCAATCCTTAGCCCACGAGAGACAGTACGAGGCCATATTTCCTCCTTTCCGGCATTATGCAAGTGGGAAACTTTGTTTCCTTGACAGGGTGCAGGGAGAGTACAAGAGGCCTTCGATAGAAAATTATTTGACTAGTGGGATCGTCAAATTCCTGTGATTGAGGACTACCCCTATGCAGGGATCCATTTCCTAAGGGATCCTGATATTCCCTTGGAAAGGAGCACAGAGAGATAGGTACACCCATTTTTTAGAATTATTTTATTTTTAAATTTTTTAAATATTATCCTTTTTATGATACCGCTAATTTACTAATTCAGTGATATGTTATATACATACGTGGAACCGGTACGACCAACCGACTTTGCCAGGACCAAGTATTGTCCTCGAGTGAATGTCCGACCAACAACAACACGGGGATCGAAAACCGCGGGAGGACCACCAGTCGGAGAGTATGAGAGAGTATTGCGATGAGTAGAGAGGAAATTGACAACTATCACTCGTGTAGTGTCGATGGAAGAGATAGAGGACCTTCGCCCGGCCATGCAACTGCATGTTGTAGGGGTACCCAAGACTTGGGTTCAACTGTTTTGACATCTTGTGAATGCCATAGTTCATTATACTATAGCCTACATGCCTAGGCCATATCTAGTACTGGACCACATATGTGCCGAGGGCACCTTTTTTGTACTCTCTTATGTAGTGAGGGCTTGAGCCCAACGATGGATACCAGTTCTATTTGAGGATTTATGACCCACTTTTGTATGTATGGCATTATTTTTTGGACACATTATTATATATACATCTTTTTTCCCTATGGATAAACACTTTGTACCAATGTATTTACATATACGTGTATGCGTGTGCTTTTACTTTTATATGTGAGCAATATGCCAATTTAATACATGATTAGCCAATGTATCAGTTAGTTGATTATATCTCCTTGGAACATGAATATAAGTAATATAATCAAAATAAAATTATAAGAGACGCACCCTAAGGAATCGTCGGTGAGGGGTGGGATCATAGACACGATATACTCTATTTAATTGAGACACGACTAATTGATCATCTATATAAACCTGGAGGTGAGAAATACCATGTGACAAGGCATCATGTAGTAATTCTATTACGAAACTGTATTCGGAAACATTATTGGTTTCTTTTCCAAGACAAATACCTCAAGAAGACATCAAATGACCAAAAGGCGTAAAGATCACCCAAGCTGTAAAAGAAAGCCTCCGAGTGTGTCGGCTAGCATCATCTGCGAACCCAACATAGACCTCAGATTCACTTGACATATTCCACAGTGAAAATAAACACAATAAACTAGATGTCCATTAAAAAAAGAGATAGAAATGTATAAATAAAACTATACATTATATACATTAAGTCACGCCTAGGTGACCAATCTAAGCATAATACTTCTTAAGGTAGAGCCCATTTATAGGCTCTGATAAAGCGTTACCCTCAAAATCAACCAATTGATAGGCACCCTTTTCTAAAACTTTCTTAACAATGAATAGCCCGAACCACATAGGTTTGAATTTGTCTTCCCCCAAGGGATATTTATCTTGGTCATAGACCAGGACAAGATCTCTTTGAGAGAAAAATCGAGGGCTTACAAACTGATCACACTGACACTTGACACATTGTTTGTGAGCCTCATTGGCCAAGGTTGCATCTTGACGCTGCTCATTGAGCTACTTGAGATATAAAAGACGCTCTTCAAGTGGAGTAGTGTCAGGAAATAGTTCCACTGCCAACTTAAAAGAATGGATTTGGAACTATATGGGAAAGACTGCCTCCAGCCCGAAAACAAGTTGGAAAGGAGAAAAACTAGTAGTAGTCTTGACTGAGGTTCGATAAGACCAAAGTGTTGAGTACAAAATCAAATTCCAATTCGACTTGGCTGAATTGATCGTCCACTGAAGAATAGTCTTGAGAGACTTATTAACAACCTCCACTTGATCATTTTCTTGTGGGTAGTAAGGTGACAAATTTTCTTGCTTAAATCCCATTTTTGATGTTAACTCAGACATCATCTTGTTCTGGAAGTGATTGAATGGTCTGTGAAAATCTCCTTCGGAATACCGAACCTGGCTACAATCAAGTTAAAAAAAAAGTGTAGTCATTTCTCCATCATTGTTGAATGTCGGCATGGCCTCGACCCACTGAGTGAAGTAGTCTATCGACACGATGATATAGCGATGCCCCCTAGCTGAAGTCGGGTGACATGTAGTAAAATTAATCCCCTACTCGGTGAAGGGACCAACAACAATAACTGGAAACATGGGAGCAGGGTGTGCCCACATATTCCGAGATAATATCTCACACAGGTGACACTTCTTGACTTCCTCTAGACAATCTTTGGTCAATGAGGGCCAAAATTATCTGACGTAAAGAATCTTCTGGGTTGTTTGCAACCGAGATAGGTGACCGCCACATGCTCTAGTGTGACAATCATTCAACACAAGTTTTACCTCTTCGTGAGTGAGACAACGGTGGAGAATGCAATCCACTCCTCAGCAATATAAAGTATCATTGATGATAAGATAGTTTTGCGCTTAATGGCATATTTGTCGACGCTCATTGCAAGAAGCAGAAGACGGGCACTTCAAAGTCTGAAGATAGACAAGTATATCTCCATACCAAGGATTCAAAGATGAAATAAGGAAAATATCCCCATTGATTAGTGACTCTTCGGGAAAATTGTTACCACTCTCGATCGAAAGTTCCGAGATTATTTCAGCAAAGACCAAGGACTTTTTAGATTTCGCCGAAATAAAATCCAAGTCAAATTCTTGCAGGATGACTATCCATCGACTGATTTTCCCGCCGATGACCCTTCATGTTAACACATATTGAAAAGGGTTCACGATATCTATGAAGGTGGTCTTGCGAAGTAAGATGTAATGACAGAACCATTTGACAGCATGAACAACAACCAAAGCAAGTTTCCCAACATGTGTGTAGTTGAGTTCCAGTCCTACCAAGCCTCGATTAAGATAGTAGATAACATGATCTTCGACCGCGTCATCCTCTTGGACCAAGACCATGCCAATAGTAGACTTTGCGACAACCAAATACAATAATAAATCCTTGCCATAATCCAAAGGACTAAGCAGAGGGGCAGGCGTTAGAGCATGTTGTGACACTTCTAAAGAGCAATGAGCCACTTCATCCAAATATAATGGGACCCATTTCTTCAAGAGACACATAAAGCCTTTAGTAATCTCGACATATTTGGAAACAAAATGCCGAAGAAAGTTGGATTTTGCCTGTAGAATTTGAAGCTGGGGGATTGTGCGTGGGGGAGGAAATTGAAATATTGGATCAACCTTCAGAGGATCGACCATGATCCCTTTAGTTGACATGATAAAACCTAACAAGTGACCTGATGTTACGCAAAAACTACACTTATTTGGATTAAGGTGAATCCGATAGTAACGACACCTCTCAAAAATAAGTCATAAATGGGTGGGATGATTGAATCCCTTATGAGAACATGATGCCAGATCATCAAGATACACCTTGACTATGTGTTTGAGGTTGTGGAAGGAAAATGACATGGACCGATGAAAGGTGTCTCCAACATTCTTGAGGCCAAAAGGAATTTTCCTGTATGTGAATGTACCCCAAGGACATATAAACGTCGTTTTATGTTGGTGCTCGGGATTGATCTGAATCTGGTTGTACCCGGAAAAACCATCCATAAAATAAAATACCTCACAACTCGCACATTCATCAACAATCTGGTTAATGAATGGGGTTGGAAAATTATCTTTCGGGTAAGATTTGTTTAGATCATGAAAGTCCATACACACACGGATCGTACCTTGGTTTTTGTTGACAGGAACAAGGTTCAACACCCATTCCGTCGATTGCACAGGATAGATGAAACCAACCTTGATGATTATCTCTACCTCATCCTTGATCATCGTTGCCTTGCGAAGATTGATTGGGCGAATCTTCTGTCAGACAGGCTTAACATTAGGGTAAGTTTTGATGTTGTGTTCAACTATACATTGGTCAATTCCTGGAATCTCCTCATAAGACCAGGAAAATATGTCGTGAAACTCTCTAAGTAATTCAATATAGATTTGAATCTCTTCAGGGGAGCAATATGCTCCGACGAAGACGTTTTCCACGATGCCAGGGGTTTTGGAGATGTTGACAGGAATTGTTTCAGCTATACTTGCCATGTTTCCCTCAGCATAGATTCTGTGCGTGGCCATATGGTTAATGAGACAAGGGGCATCTCCATTCATGGTCGTAGTGAACTCTCCCGCCGCTACTCTCCTCAACTCAGGTAATAAATAAGATCTATGGTGAAGATCATCCCAAGGTCTATCAGGCCCAGGCATTGCCTCCAAAATTGTCTTATCAGAGGGAAAGACTAAGTCCAAAGGATCGTGAGTGGTGAGAGAGTCTTAAGACAAAATAGGCTCGAGAATGGGATCTAGCTTCTGTGGGGGATCCAGATTAGGGTTGGTTGAGGCTTGCTGGAAAATAATGTATGCAACCTCAACAACGGATAAGGGCATATCCATTCTAGGGTTCCCTACCCCTTCCATAGAAGCTGAAGAGGAAGGTAAAATCCACAGGTCATTAAAGTAACTCGTTTTAAAAGAATTGACTTGAAAGATCCCAACCTTCAGCTGGTCAGGGATAGCCGAAATAAACTTGACATCATTAGCAGGCGGTGGATAATAAAAAGTCCCAATTAAAGATGGAAACAATCCATAACCTAAGGTGATGGTACCTAGCTGCGGGTTATCAATCATCAGGACCGTGGATGCCCCCGATGAAGGGTCAGGATGGGAGAAGGATAAATGATCAACGATTATGATCCGACCTTCGTGAGGAAAACATAAGACCCCAAAAAAGGTGGATACAACTACTGTCATAGCGTAGGTCCAACTCTGTCCTAACAAAATATTGTAGTCGAGAGGTGCATCGACTACTTCCACCTCGATGCACATGGTTTTTACCTCTAATTGCACAGGGAAGGGGGGAATTATGCCATGTGTTATAAAAGATCGACCGTCAAATGTGGTTAGCAACATGGGAAACATAGACAACTTAGGTTGGACAATGGCCTTCCAACATGCCAATGAAATCATGCAAGTCGAGGCACCCTCATCAATCACTATACGGAAAATGTTCCGTGTCAACGATTTTGTGGCATACACCACTACTATTTGAAAATAGACATG
This sequence comes from Picea sitchensis, assembly GCA_010110895.2. Taxonomy (NCBI): domain Eukaryota; kingdom Viridiplantae; phylum Streptophyta; class Pinopsida; order Pinales; family Pinaceae; genus Picea; species Picea sitchensis. Next base: position 323,813 of record SNQJ01S0000236.1, on the reverse strand, counting down.
GTGAGGAATATGATGTTTATAATCTGTAGGGTAAAAAACAATCTTCCACGAGTTAGTAGTCTCGACCACTCCCAAGGCATAAAACAATGCTTTCCTCTATGAGGGGAAAATCTGGAGGACTTCCAAAGCATACATTACACAAGGAATTTCTGCCAGATCCTCCATGATAGAGTAATTATGAGTAGGCCTTGCGTTTGGGTTGTGAGAATCCTTTTTAAATGCACACTTAGGGATGCGAGTCATAGTTTCTCCAACAATATTCTCAATTTGAAGAGGTTGTGGTGGGTTGGAGGCTTCTTTTCCCTTCTCACCAGATTCTCGCATTCTGTAATTATGAGCCTTGGCCTGCAGATGAGCATCATATTTCTTCATATAAACCTTTGTGTTTCTATTATTAGCATTAGGTGCAAGGGCTCCCTAATTTCCCTAGGCGCATTCGTGGATGAGGAAACTTGAGCCATATTTTTCCCTTGTGGAAAAGGGTTGGTTAACACAGTAGGCTATTGTTGTGCGAATATATTTTGGGATTCCTCAAGCCGAGGGAATTGGTGAGTTAAGTGGTCATCCATGCAAAGATTATATGGAAACTTCACCTTCCTCTTTTCGTTTTTAACCTCGCGAGCATTATTCATAGCCTTCTTATCCCCCTTGCCATTCTTGTTTTTAGATTTCCTCTTTCCCTCGGATTGCAGGTTACCCTAGGGATTCATCGATTTCACATTGTGTACATCCGACATTTGGGTTACGAGGGTATCCGAACTAGGAGTTTGACTAGCCACAATCTGTTGAATCGATACTTTTTGTAACTAATTAGTCAACTGATTTATGGGATTTCTATGTGCTAATCAACCTACTATGCCATCGACGTGAGTCCCAGACTTCTTTTTTATCTTGTCGAAAGTCGACCGTGGTGCGTTGGGATGGATCTTGTACAACATATCGGATTGAGAGTAAAACAACTCTAGTTGATGGGCTCTCATGATATCCTCTTCTTCAAAAAAAATCTCGGATGTCATGACGTCTTCAGATACACAAGGCACCAACGAATTCAGGAACAACTCGAGCAAAAATGCGAGAGCGACCTTAAATTTGATCAATCTCTTTCGTTGATTCCATTCTTGGATGTGATCCGAGATATGGATGAGTTTTTTTTGCACGAAGTTGGCCAACAACTCAGTTTCGACATCGTATCTTACCAGTAACTGGAAATGGTTTAAGAAAACCATAGCCAAGTTGTTAAAGTAAGCGTACATTGATCTATCGAGCTTGATATACCATTTTGTGACACCCCCTATAAGAGTGCATTTAAACAAACACAACTGAAAGGATTCATCCTTTAATGAGTTGGATGAGCACCATAAATAAAATGCCATAACATGATCACCTGGATCTTCACCAGGCTTGCCTTCAAACTTAGGGATGTCAGAGGGAAACTTAGTCGGCATGGGGGGCCAACGCGAATCATGACAGATCGGGTCATTCAATAGCCTCGACAAGTATGACAAATGAATATTTTCTAGGAAAGGTAGTCTAGGTTATGGTGGATTCAAAGGAAAAAAGGGGCCTGGATTTTGACTGGTACTAGGTTTCCAGGAAAAAAAATTTTGCTGGCCAGGGTTTTGGTAGAAAACATAGTGGCCTTGGTCAATAAAAGGATTTTGAGCTTGATTATGCATCGTCAAATTATTCCTGTAGTTGGATGACATGACTTGTGTAGGGATTGATCCCTACACGGTATTCCAAGGACCTTGGTTGGGGATTCCCCTAGTCGAACCTTTTGGCATAGGTACCGAACCCTGCCCAGGGTTCCACTATGTGTGGGAGGGGTTACCCCGGATCAGAATACCTTGCGAAGGTAATGGGCCTTGCCAAGGATTTCCAAGACCTTGCAATGAGTAAACTCCTGTCATCACTGCCTGTGAAGGAATGAAGCCTTGCATTGGGTTTGGTTGACCAAAGACGGGGTTTCCCCCTGTCAAGAAAGTAGACGATGAGAAAGCGTTATTTCCTAATGCATCAAAAAAAGGAAAAGGCATAGACCCTACCAGATTCATATATAATTGAGGTCCAAGACTCCCCCCAGTGAACAAACTAGAGCTGGTGTTAAGCCCAATTGGCTGCTGGAAAGTGCCTCCGAGTGAAGGGGACAAAGGAGGGATATGACCTCCACCATAAGGGATAGTATTTAACGAGGTATTACTTCCCGTGATAGACCCTTGTAAGGGAGCATTGGAGCTCCCTTCCCCTAGATAAACAGTCTACAGAGTAGAGTAGGTTAGGATTGAATTATAGTCAAAACCCGAAATCCATACAAAAATGGAGCACCAGACATGTTATATTGGATAGAGGGAACAATGGTCATAGTCATTGAAGAGACTGTGCCACTTCCCGAAGTATTGGGTGTCTAGACAGTTGTAGTCCTGATAGGTGGAGGGGGGGGAGGAGGCACGACACCCCCTCCCACGACAACAGAGATGGGAGTATGAGGAATCCCATAAGAGGTAACACTAGTTTCTTCCATCATTGCTCATATAACAAACTAACGCTCATGTGAAGTCACCTCAGGAGGGACTATCTGAATAAGAAGTGGTGTTGATAAGTCGTTGATCAGAGGGTTTGAGGGCCTGAAGCCTTCAACTTCAAGTTTAGAAATGGTGGACTCCTTTGGTGCAGGAAAGTATTCTCTAGGAGCTTGCTCAAGTACAGTTTCCTATGGCCTGGTCGCTTCAAATGAAACTTCTTGATCTAGACTGTGCCTCAGTGGTGGCGGAGGTGGCTCCAAAGTAACCGACGACAGACCCTAAAGCCTACGCGAATGACAGAGCTATTGATCTTCCAACTTGTGAAAGGATCAACCAAAATTATAAGGTTGAGCTAGCATGAAACACAGATCACGCACTAAAACTTTCCTAACGGAAAATCAAGAAAACAACTGAGTGGCAAGAAGAAAAGTTACACCAATTGACACTAGAGAAACTTACCGGTGCAAGTGTAACTTGAACACGAAAACACCCTATGGGTATACTATGCAAAGTGCGATCCGACATATACCCTAGGTACCGTGTTATACCCCCATAGTCACCCATGTAAGTCCCTAAAATACATGAAACTAGGTTTCCATCTTGCAGTCAGTCACCAGGCGGGTACAGTCGACAGTCAGGCTGATCGTAATTAGCAAGATAACAAAGTTTGAAGCCTTTCAAGGGTACCGAAGGAAAATTGTCTGGAAGACAACTGAGGATCTCGAACATATTCAAGGTCCACGAGACTCCGTAGTCAAATGTGATCAACATAAATCCCAAGAATGAGCCTCACTATGTGATCCCCACTACGCTCAATCCAGATTTGGAGGGGTTATCTCCTCTACCTTTCCTCACGTGACCTCATGTTTATCTCCTGTGTTAGAGGGGGGTCCCAATTGACTCTTATGAAACTGGACTCTGACACTCCCTTTCACAGACTCTTATGTTTGTTTAAGCGACCTTGAAGAGTTTCCTCTCCACACCTATTTCAAGTCCCTAAAGCCTAGACTACTTGGTGAACCCTACAAACAAAAGTCTAGTTGATTTCAAGTGTTAATATTTAATTTTAAGTGGCTTGATTTAATCAAAAGGGTACAGACGTGCAACTTATGGTGTTTTCAAGAGACGAAAGAGAAGAAATTAAAGCTTTAGAACATTCGTGAAAAAACAAACTAGGTTCTACAACTGAAAAGTGACTTTTAATCTTTGTAAATGCAAACTTTTCGAAGTATAGTCAAAGATCCTAAAATGCAAAAAGTTTCCTAGAATGCACTTTTCATTTTACAATGTGAATGCAAAATACTAAACTTTCAAGGAAATAACAAAGAAGGAACTCTGCAAATGGAACTCTTTTCTTTTGTAATAAACAACCTATGCTACAACTACCAAACAAAAATGCATAACTAAATGCAACTATAATTTTTTATTTATTTTTTGAATTCTTAGAAAAGAAAATCACAAGTAAATGATATTTTTTTTTCGTTTTTCAAAGCACAAACAAGGTAAAGAGAAAATAAAACCAAGACTAACATAGACCCTAAGCCACTGCTTGAACACATGGATTCACTAGAATCCATAGGAGGATCTAACACTTACAAGTTTCCCCTAAACCTTCAAAACAAACAAAAGAAAATAAAGAAACAACAAGGGTTCTTTACAAACTGCAAGATAAACTGGATCTTTAACCCAACCAAACACAATCAAGAGATATCTTGAAGTGTTCAAGAAGGCCTGAGAAGCAAAGATCTTCTTATCAGGAAAGAAAAAGTCTTTTTTAAAAAACCCTTCCAAAACAAAGAGATGTGTGCTCAGCACGAGTTGATCAGCAGGTTGTATACTATCCATAACACGTATGTACATGGGATATATAGAGGATATGATGCGTACACCTATGCAAGTTTTCAAAAAAGAAAAAGGTTTGGATAGACAACTAGGCAGGGAAGGCTGGTAGGCACTTGGAAGGTGACCAAATACCCTCACTGACTCATCAAACTTAGGAAACTCAAAAGAAACTGAAAAAATCAAATCAAACCAAAATCTCCCACTAAGACACTAGAGAGACTCCCCAGTGGAGTCGCCAATTCTGCTACGAGGAAAATACCCCTAAACTAGGTCTAAGGAATAGGTAGAGCGATAAATCCATTAAACAACTGATCTACCTTTAATATACCCCAAAACCATCTAAACTAAGTGATGAGAGAAAGAGGAAAGAGAGGATTAATGAGTGCACCTTCAATCCTTACAATTGGTGTAGACCTCTTTCACTTATTTCTGCCTCCTAGATCACATATCTCCTCCCAAAGATGACCTGCAAGGGGTTAGGAAGATAATGCAACAACATATATAATATCTAATAATCACTTTAAAAGTCTAAAGATAGATATAAATGCTCAAATTAACAAAAAAATGTAAGCATAGGGTTTTGGGACAAATATAATCTCTTTTATTCAAATTCAAGATAAAAAGGGTTACAACCTTTGCTAGCGACCACTCTACGAGCCAAGTTTGGGCTGTTTTGTCGTGGGTCCAAGTGCATCAATCCAGCATTAGCTTTTCAAAACCAACATACTGTGAAGGGAAGGAGGAAGGGTTGCATAGGGAGAATGGCTGGAGGGGAAGGTTGAGGCTAAAACTCAGAATGAGATGCAAATCTTGGGAAAAGAAAGGGAAGGGATTTTGGCAGAGTTTTCTTATTCTCTTTTTCAAGTATCTAAATGACTCCCCAAGACCTCTTTTTATATGAGAAAAATATGGTTATTTAGTTTGGGGACGGGCTATAAGGGGTAAACTGGTTAGGAAACGCTTCATAGCTTGTAAACTCCACCAAATTCCGTGCAATTTTATATTTTTTTCAACTTTTGGATGTAAACAAAGGCTAACTAGAATGCAAAATGCGTGTGTATGTAGGCTAACTAGCATGCAACACGCGTGTGTATGTAGGCTACTAGTGCATCAGGGCACGTACACTATCCAAAAAAAAGTTTTTTAGAAGGAAGCCTCAACAATGTTTTTGGCAAATTATGCAAATGGATGGGCCAATGTCTTGGATGCATAGATATGGAATTTTTGGACTATAACAAGTAGGANACTAGTGCATCAGGGCACGTACACTATCCAAAAAAAAGTTTTTTAGAAGGAAGCCTCAACAATGTTTTTGGCAAATTATGCAAATGGATGGGCCAATGTCTTGGATGCATAGATATGGAATTTTTGGACTATAACAAGTAGGAATATTACCTTATGGGAAACTATGATGATCAGTACATGAGATGGACCATGCTACATAAAAAATGAGACCGAACAATACCAGATTTCACAAATACCTTCCATACCTTGCACACCAAGCTAGGTATCAAAGGCTCTGAGCGGCATTTGGTTCTAAAATACCATGGGGATATACACATATACATGCTAACCGAAATGAAATGTATGGACATTTCATCGCTAGGATCCGCTTATCAATATGCTGTCAAAATCAAGAAGAAATTTAAGCAGCGGAACAAGTGAGAGTTCGGGTCTGCGAATAAGCAAAAACCAAAGTATGGTAAAGGTAGCCGTAACTCATAGAACAACCAAAATCAAGACAATTAGTCCAAGCCATGGGAAAATAAGAGCAATAGGAAGACGAAGAAGGACATCAGGAAGTGGTGTGATTTACACAAAATCTGTTGGCACAACATTGATGAATGCCGCTCAAAACCGTCATTGGTAGCCGAGATCAAAGAAAAAGAGCCAAACTCGGATTTAGAATCTGATGAAGAAAATAATGAAAGGAGACAAATCATCGATGCATACCCCACTGCCACTGTGACAACCACAACAATCCAAACAGAAGCACCAACATATCCTGAAGAGGGGGAACACCTCTTCCATTTAAAAATGTGGGTGAAGGGGATCCCATTGCATTTCATTGTTGATAGCGTAAGCCAAAATAACCTCATCTTAGTAGAGGTCGTCAAACAATTGGGATTGCCAACAACACCACACCCACAACCATACAACATCGGGTGGCTTCTTCAGGGACGAGATATTCGTGTAATCCAACAATGTCTCCTGTCCTACGACATCAATTCCTTCAAGTATGAGGTATTGTGTGATGTTTCCCCGTTGGATGTTTGTGATGTTCTTTTGGGACAACCATATATGTGGAAACATCATGTTGTTTATGAGTCTCTACCTTGTAGTGTCATCGTTGCTCTGGGGGATCATCTATATAGGATACCAGAGGTAGTTCTGATTATTGTTTCAACAAAACAATGCAACAAAGTTGTGTCTCATAAGACAAATTTTAGCTTCTTTGCGATTTGGGAAGGAATTGAACATAAGGACATTGTGGCCACTATGGCCTTGGTTCAAGCCCCCTCTATCCAGCATAATCATATCAGAAATATTGAAGCAAATAACCAAACTTCCTTCTACGCACAGTCATCTCATGCAGTCATACTGGTTAAAAAGGTCCAAGCCCCCCAACACCAGGTTCACGACAACCTTCCACAAACCAAGAAACGCAATGTCTCCGATAAGGTAAGTAGTTCACCAAGGTTCAGATTCAAAAAACACTTTCCCATCTCCCACGTGAACTCAATGCAATGGAGACCATTACTTCCTAAGGAGGGAGGATTGATCCAGATGGATATCGATGGCCACCCACCTATTCCAACTAGATAACATGCAATTTTCATCATTGGAATTTATTTCCTATATTTTCGAGTCCTAAACTTCTGGGGCTGCTTTGAGGCCCTAAACAACATTTTTGGGGCTCGACACAGTCACATTGTGGTTGAAGTTGGAGTGTGATGGCATAATGTGTAGTCCTTGGATATACCTTTCCAATGGGATATCATGCACCTAAAATGAAGATCGTATGCAAAATTTACGACCCCAGAAATTTGTTGTACCAACTTAGCCCATCGGGGCCCACATGACTTTTGGCGCTTCATCTCCACATTGGGGCCGCAAACCTTTTGGATTTTCATCTTTTGGGGGATAGGTTTTTGGATGTTTAGGGTTTTTCCATTTATGTTAAAAAGGATTGTCAAGCCTCATTGTAATCATCATCTTCTTGCAAATGAGTGTAGCAAACACATCTCTTCTTATGGATAAGCTGCCACCATCTAACGAGTTATTCACTCTGTAATTTTATGGTTTATGTACTTTCTCTCATTAATAAAAATTATGCATTACTGTATGTCTGTGTTTATTGCAATATTTTTGTGTATCTCACAATACCTCTGTATATTTCACTGTTATATATCCTCCATCATTTCGTTCTCAAAATAAATATGGATCACCCAAAATGAAACAAACACAACCTATTCAATGAAAGATAAAGGCATCATAGAAAAAAAATACCCAGTAGGAGATGAAAAAAACACAACCAACTGTAAACTAGAAAGAAAAGGAGAAAAAGGGTACCAAGCAAGTCAGAGAGGAAAAGGAGAAAAAGGGTAGAAAACAAGTCTAAGACGAAAAGGAGAAAAAAGGAAAATTTGACCAAGATCTTCACCATTTTTAGGTTGTAGGAAGAGCAAGCATGAAAAATGATAGTGGTATTTAATCTGCTAGATGCATTTTAATCTGAAATCCAAAAGTTGTATAAAGTATTTAGCAAAGAAAGGAATAAAATATGGAATGACTTGACCAAGAAGCTAAAGAAAATAAAAATAGAGAAAAAAACTTATAAAATTTACAGAGAAAAAGAAAAGAAAACACTATGAGCTTCCTTTTTAAATACACTAGATGACCCAGTCAACGACCTATAGAATTTAATAATTGAATTGGTTAGTCAACAACAAAACCTATTGGTTGAGAATCAACAGTTGAACTTTGACCAGATATGATCCATTCTCAATCATGAATATGAAAATTTTAAATAAGTAAAAAAAAATTGTATGATATAGGAATCATAGCCACTGTTATAAATACCATGTTAGAAAGTTGACCAACATACTATGACAATTCTTGTAGTAAGTTAACAATTACTATTTTTTTTTTGGATTTGGATAGTCAAAGAGATGTTGCAGTTGGTGCAAGAAGTTGGGATACCCTGGGCCCTAAAATTAAACAAGAGAAAGAAATGGAAGAGGATTTGTAGGAACAATAATGAGAATGGTTCCAAGAAGGAAACAAGGCATAGATGGAAGAAAACAAGATAGTCACACACATCAAATATTTCCACACATATGTTTGAAATATGTAGGAAGAATTAAATCCTAGTCTATCTGAAGTTCATAATACCTCAATACAAGACAATATGAATTACATAGTAGAAATTAAATGAGTTATTATTACAATAGAGCAGGCCCTGAAGGAGTAAAAAGACTTTGAATTTGATTGAGGCAAATTTCTCCTCATATGTATAAAGTGTGCATGAATACAATCACAAAAAATCCTCCACAAGTAGAATCACCTATGCTACTCCCTCAACCGAGATTCACATTCTTCAACCCTAGAATTTCATTGAACTATCCCTTGACCATGGTAGATACAACAAATACTAGTAGTATTCAACTTGACAATCCATGATTCAGTTGCAATACTTTTTGTAAAATTTTATAATTCCATCTCCTACCTTCTTTGATATGAAGAATATTTTGAGGTTGGGGGAGATTTTAGAGGAGACTAGTGAATAAATATTGTAATATAATGAGTAGTCGAGGAGACTAGTTGACTAAATAGACTAGGTATTTGGGTTGGTCGGTTGACTAGTTGGGATGATCGACTGATATAGTTATGGTAGTTGTAACTATATCCATCTTCTGGATTGTATAAATACATGAACCTGATATATAATGGTTGTTGATTGAGAATATATTAAAATAAATACTACTTGTTGTTGGTTATATACTTACTTCTCTTCTCCTTCTCCTCCTTTTAATCCCGCATGCTTGAATATTTATGTAGGCTATGGCTTATTGATTGGACTACTGGTAACTCTATTTATTGTGTAATCCCTTAGATTAAAACAATGGCCCGGGCTAAATAGTTAATGAAATATCCTTGATATTGCAAGGCCATGTTGTGGTTATGCCAAGAACATGCAAACATTAGTCCATTTCAAATAGATGGCACTAAGAACAAGTAATTTAGTAGTTCAAGCAATCACAACTCCAACCAAAATTTGAGGCCCAAAATCCATCACAATCTAAGGAGTCCATTACTTGTAAGATTTCATTGAGTTGGTGTCCACTTGGAGGACATATAGATGCACCATCAAATTAAACTATTTAATTGTAGGATTGGTTTATACCAAACCTATCACAAATGGATCATGCAACTACTAAAGAGGCTACTACTAAAATTGTGAATATCAAGTAGCTACATGATTAGTTTCAACATATTAACTAGTAGTTGTGGGTTTAGCTTGCAAAAGTTACTTCACACCAATATATTTAGTTGTAAGTGATGTAGAAGGAAACAAAAAGGGTTGAGATGGTTTGAATCCATCTACAAAACATGTGTCTTGAGTTGAAATAGGTCGATAACATCCTTGATTTAGTGCCTCACTACCCACTTGTAGAGCATTGGGGCATTATTTCTACATCTTGGCACCAATTGAGGCAATGGATAGTAATGATACAAGATAAGTTGGATAGTTAGCACTCCCGTGATAATCAAAAGTTGTGGGAGGTCATGGAGAAATTTAACTCTTTGGCTGAATAAGCATAGGCTATACTTGAGTAGTTGTAGAAAGCTATTGGCGAGAGTTAGATCATTTTTTTATAGTGAAGGATTAGATGGGACTCCAATGCTAGGATAAAACTACTGAGGAGTTAAGGGAGAAGATTCAATTGTTGAGCAATCATCCCCACACACTTAGTAATCCCTTAGAGAAGCCAAATTTCAAGAGATACATGTTGTATATGATAAACTTGTTGAGTTACATGATGCAACATTGGAACATTGGAACACTATCCATGAGTTTAGACCAACTAACAAAGACACGTATTTAGAGATGCAATAGTTGGAATATTTTTCATATTCAGAGTGGGAAGTAGTGGTACATATGAAACTAGTGGAACCGAATAAGGAAACATATTAATCTTTCATTTTTGGTGCATCAATTGTGTTGGGTAAGTGAAGTAAGCAATTGGATCAGTTCGAGTAGTTTGGGTTAATTCTCTTATGTTAGTCCTATAGTTGGCCCCTTCAGTTGAAGGATAATTAAAATATTATGTGGTGGCATACTATCATAGTTGACTCAAGGGTGAGTCAATAGGTGTGGTTGAGGCTTGTTGGCCCCTTTGTTTATTTTTGGGATTGTTGAGAAATAGAGTAGAAGGATGGACAACATACCATTTGGATAGTTTTGATCATGTAAAATGGGGCCTCGAGATAGTTGTGTAGTAAGTGTAAGATAATAATTTTTTGGCGTAAGTTGGATGGTATTTATTGTGTAATGAATTGTATTTATTTTTCTAACTAGGTTCGATATTCTAAATTGTATAAGTAGATCCTTTGGGGATACAAAAAAAACGTTGCTTGATTGATTGATGATAGTGGAAAGTTTGATAAGTTATCTGTTAGAATATCTTAGAGTATACCATTGTAAATGGTGGTGTGATAGACCCATGGTCCTATTGTGAGAAGATGATTGTAATGGATTGTGTCGAATAAATGAATGAATACCCCTCTTTCATTTCCAGTTCTAATATCTATGTGATGTAATGTACTCTTTTTATTTCCTTTCTATCATATGTATGTTCAATGAATGATGTATGTTTATGTTATTGATTCTTCAAACATGTCGATATCTAGTTAAGGTTTTATGTTAAATGTATGTTCCCTTAACAATGAATCTGTTTTCATCATGCAACCTTCCTCTCCATCAAGACCATCTTAGATGTGCTTCAGGTGAGACCTTCTCCTTTTTATGGATTGAATATGCCAACATAGTAGACTACAATGGATACCTATTTTGGACACATAAGGAGAACCCTGTATCTTAGAAAAATACAACAAAAGGTTTATCGATAATGAATAATTGCAAAGGTATTGCAACTTTCTTCTACTTTCTTGCACATGTTTTCCAAATTCAACACTTTCTCATATGTGGATGTGCATAATTGAATATCATTAGCTAATAGTTTCCAGATTTTAAAAAATTATGTGAAATGGTATATATAGAGAAATTTACACCTACTAGACCATCATGTAAATCATTTAGTACCTTTTTGGCATCATTCTTTTCCAAACATATCAATGGTATGCCTTCATAATTATTTCTAGAAAAATTCCATTGCTAAGTTGGTATTTGGTATATTTCAGTTTTAATGCTCTTGTTTTCTAAATGTTTCAATGAATCGGACTAGACCTATACTATACATAGTATTTCAAATAAAAAATCCATGAATTTGTGTTTGCAAGTATGAAGAGAACATCTTCGGTACACAAGGTTACTTCATTTCCCCAACTTACTTTGTCAACTGGATCATGTGCCTTAGTTGAACTATACTAGTAGGCTTGATGTATAAATCATATTATTGTATAGTGGCCTTCTAATTTTCATGTCTTTCATTGATTCCCCTTGGTGAAGATATATCTAATTGTTTTATGTGCGATAACGACCTTAGTGTGACTCTTTATTATGTAGCTTCTAAATTGTTTCATGGATTTTACTATGGAATAAGCTTGATTTTCAATTTATAGGTAGTTTGTCTCACCTCCTTGTAATCCCATGCTCATAAATTAAATCATAAACTCACACACGTATTAATCATTTTGTCTGATCATAACAACTAAGGAGTGATTAGACACAAAAGTATAGAGGTATTAAAATTCATATTATTCAAGGCTAGAGTGCTAATGATAGCCACCTTAATCCTTTCAAATACCTCTTTCTCAACCTTATTCAATTGAAATATTACATCTTTCTTAATCATCCTTTGCAAGGGTTTTAATAATTTTGGTGAAGTTGGAGATGAATTGGCTAACAAAGTTGATCTTTTGAAAAACATTATTGCATGGTTTTCTTGTTGTGTGGAAGCATGATTTTCATTATAGCCTTCATCATTTCTAGATATAGCATTAAGACTTATTTTGAGGTAATAAGTCGAAGCAATTTACCCTTTGCAACAATGATGATACTCTTCTTGGGATTCAATGAGACACCATACTTATTACATCTATCAAAGATTTGTCTTAAGTGTCCTAGGTGTTGGGAGAACTTCTTCGACTAAATCACGATTTCATCCATATACAAAACCAACCTATAATGAATGTGACCTATAAATGAAAAATCTATTGCACATTGAAAAAAGGTACCGACATTCATTAATCCAATTGGCATTCTTTTATATGCATAAGTCACACATTTGGTTTTGAAAGTAGTCTTTGATCTATTTTGATTTTAGACAAGACCTTGGTTATACTCTGGGAAAGAGAGATCATTTCAAATGTTATTACAAGCTATAAAATATGATCCATAGGAGGTACATGGAAAATTTTATTTTCAAATGCTTACTGAGGTTCTTGAAATCCATGTAGAATTTAATCTTGCCACTCTTCTTTTGGATAGGAAACAGATTCAAAATCCATGATGAGTGGCACATTGGAAATACAATCTAATATTTTTCTTAGTTCTTGTTGAATTTATCTTGTAAGTCAAATAACTTCTCAAGCATCACTACATGTTTGGGAATTTTATTTCTCTTCAAGTTAATGATCCCATCTTTGAAATCATCTAATGCTTTTGCATGTTCTTCATCATCAATGATTTCATCTTGAAAGGTACCCTCCTTGGTTAAAAATTCAATGAATTGTTTTTCTTTATTGAATACTCTCTAACTTGTAAAATTATGTAGCATCGTAGGACTAGTACTAGAATACATGGCTATAACATTGTTGATTTTCATTGCTATAGCCGATTCTTCTCTTGTCAAGTTTCTTTTTTTGGTTCACATTGGGATTTTTCAATGGGATTTTGAGTCCTTGTTGTGTCATGTATTCATCATCCTTACAATTCTCAAAATAGTAAAAAAAATATTATTTTATCTTGCATTGTTATTGCATCATAATTGCATCATGTAAGCATTGGTGCAATCTATTTCACATCAAGATCATCATGCTTGCATCGTGTTGTATCGATATAACATCGTGTTCATAAATACATAGAATATGATTATCTCATTATAGAATCGTTATATTGTATTAGATAAAAAAAAATTGTTATGAAATTGTTTCTGTATTTGCACACAATTCCAACACCATTCTTTCAGGGAGTTCCAACCGATCATTGATAAGAGTACAATCTGTCTAATTTGATGTGAGAAATAATAAGTTCATGTGAAGGGAACAATAGAACCTAATGTGAATAGTCATAAGGTAATAGTGAAGGGATTGACATAGAACAAAAGGTTGCAAAAATAAATTTATTCACTTAGGAAAGTATACATCTTCCCTAAAACATGTCTCTTCTCTTCAAAGTCAAGTCTAATACACTACACTGAAGCGGGAAAACCACCATTCAAGCTACTCCTAAGTACATGGCATTGCATTATACCATATAACCTAAATTCATGCTAAAGATTTATTCCCTGTCATCTTATTTGATTTCAATGGGCTTTATAAGGCCTTGTGTTGAACCCTCAACACCTCATTTGTACTTATGATATTACTAAGGCATGCTTTTAATGATTTTATTGTTTTGGTTATCTCTTAGAGTCTAACCCTTAGTACTGAATGATAATCTATCTATCTTTATTTGTTCTCATTTCAAAGAATTCACTAAGGAAACTCCTTGTGCTTTCAAAATATTTCGAATTCATGCCTTAGTACAAAACATACACCTTCTATAATCCTAGTCTTGAGCTAGTTTTTGTTTCCTTTGATCCTTTAAATTTATTTTCATTCCTTAATTATTATTTTTTGTCCTTTTATAATGTTCAACTCTCAAAAGTCCCTGAAAAGTGTCAAGGCTTTTCAAAAGTTCAAACATTGAAAGGACCTAGAAAAGGTTATCAAGACCTTTATATCTTTTTCTTTCAAATATTTTGGTTGAAACTTTTTGGGATCATTTTTTAGTGTTGATTACTTAAAGTCCCAAAATACTTTTATATTTCTTTCTAATTCAACTTTAGATTAACCCCAACATGTTTTGGGGGGTTTGCAAGTTCATTGTCGAAAGAAGCCAAATCTTAATGCCTTATTGGATAATTTTCTTTTGGTCTTGTGTTGAACTTTGAACTTTTCATCTTGCCCAAAATTATTGGAAGATTTCATGTATTTACCTCTAAAAAGAGAAAAGTTATAGGGGCTTCACAAATGTTTTTTTAACACAACACTCAAAATGGGATTTTAGGGTTTTTCCTAAGTTCAAACTTTTGATTTTTCCGAAAAATCATTGGAGAATCTCATGAGTTCATCTTTGAAAAGTGCTCAAGTGTGAATTTTGATATTTTCCCAAAACCTTCAAGGTCTTGAGAGTCTTATTTTATTGTCGAAGGACAAACATATGTTTTTGGGCACCTTCCAACTTCTAAATTTATCATACCCCTGCATATCAACTTGGAAATAGAAAGCACTAAGCTAGCCATTCCATAAGATTTTAGTGAGTTATGAAAGACTTTGGAAAGTTTCCATGGTTTCAATTTCAATTCTCCCCCTGATATATTTCAACCTCCTTTAAGTTAGAAACTTCCCAAGTCCCCTGAAACAGTCATTGGTATCCTTATAAACTTCACAGACACAAGTTATAAAAATTCCCAATTACCATTCAATGGACACTATTACATGTCTAGTTCATGTGCAATTAATGCACATGATTTTCCATGATGAATATTCTAAATTCAGTATGATAGGATTGAAATTTTAATACATGATCATTACATTCATGTTGAATTTGTTATATCGATTAAAAGGACACTTATTGAATGTTTTTTTTTCCCTCACTGTGGAGAAGGTTATAGATTTCACACTTGTATCCATCATCACATCATTGGATGATGGTCTCTATATTTCAACAAGTTTGGAAGCTTCACCATTTTTATACCAAAGTTACGATTTCCTAGTAAGCTCGTAAGCTCATATTTATATATCTTATTTCAAGTAATTCAAAGGGCTAGTTCACTTCTAAATGTGACTTATTTGCTTTGGCATCTTTTGAGTTCAATTCTTCTCTAATCTTTCCTATGACTATTTTTACAAAAGAAATGTTAAACTTGGAGAGGTTCCCCACTTTGTTCCATTAATATAAGCCTTTATTCTCACTTATAAATCTTTCATAAGGTCATTTTCATTCACCCTCAAACTCAAACGATCTGTGAAACCTATGAAATGGAACCTGAATTCCAATCATCTTCAAATTCTTATTATATTTAAGAAAAATAGAGGGTGTTATTTGTTGATTAANGTTGTATTGATGACCGACGAAGCACCAGTGGAGCAACGTTCTACTTAGGTGAGTGTTTGGTATCATGGCTAAGCAAGAAACAATCATCGATATCTCTATCTACAGCCGAGGCAGAGCATATTACAGTAGCAGCATGTTGTACACATGTTCTTTGGATGAAACAAACTTTGACAGATATACAGGTTGAGTATGATCAACCCATTCCAATATATTGTGATAATACAAGTGCCATCAATATCTCAAAAAATCCGGTGATGCATTCCAAGACAAAGCACATTCCAATCAAGTATCACTTTCTACGGGAATATGTTGTAGAAAAGAACATCAAAGTTTAGTATGTGGGCACAAAAGAACAAGTGGTAGACATCTTTACAAAATCACTTCCATGGAAAGCCTTTGAATATCTTCGCCAAAGAATTAGAGTTATTTCTACTCCAAAAATGAATGATTTTTTAATGCTTTTTGAATAATTATCTTATATGTGTTATATGTACACGAGGAAGCACCATAAGAGGACAATCTGTCATGGGGAACAACCCCGGATGGAAAGATACCTTTGCCATTGATGACAAAGGGGAAGAGATTTATCAGATGCAGAGGACAAAGGCATGGTTCCAGGGGGAGCATGAGTGATATGATTTCCATATTGCATCAGAGTGTTGCCATCAATGCCAAAGGGGGAGATTACTGATTAAGGTTGGTTGTCATTGATGTCAACCCTTGAAGAAAGCCCCGTAGCACAAAGCCTTGGGTAATGGAACCAATATTGTTTGATGTAAATATGACTCATTATTGTTTTTTCATGGTTGATAAGAAGTAAATATGGATGAACTCCAAATTGGTCCCCTTATGGTGAAAGCCCTCACGGGAAGACGCTTTGCGGAGTAAGAGAACCCATGCTTAATTGTGGAATAATGAGATGAAGGAAAGTGATTTTGTCAGGGAAAATATCCTAGATGGATAGTGCTTGTCATTTCATTTCCGGTTCAGAGTTAGTTGGTTCAGAGTTCACTTCTCCAATGGATTCACTAGTTCAAAAGTTAAAGCTATTGAAATATCTGGTCATTAGTTGGGAGAGGAATAAAAAGAAAAAATCTAAGGAGGAACTAATCCAGCTGGAAGTGGACTCAAAAATCCTTTACTCTGATTTTCCTTGGGGATTCGAGAGGGATGAAGATAAGGTTTTGGTTGTAGAGAAAGAGAAAAGGAAAATGGAACTTTTAAAGCAAGATGAGACTTGGAGACAAAAAACAAAGTAAATTGGCTTGCTTCGGGGGATAGGAATACAATTTTTTTCCATTCTTATGCAAATTTTATAAAATAGAATAATGCTATTTGGGATATTAGAAAGATGGATGGTTCTTTAATTTCAAGACAAAATGACTTAGAAAAGGAAGCAGTGGGATATTTTCGAAATATCTTCAAAGCTTAGGATAATCTCTCTATTGTACATCAATTGGAAGTTATTAAAGTTTATCTTAGACTTTTTTTCTTCTTTTGTGGAATAAGGACAGATAATTGTTGATCCCGTTATGTTTTCTGAGGTGTTGACTACTTTGAAAGGGTTTGTTGTTTCAAAAAATCATGGGCCGAATGGTTGGATTGTTGAATTTTTCTTGGATTTCTTCAATTTGTTGGGCCCTGAACTATTGCAAGTGGTGGAGGATTCTAGATTGAAAGGAAAGGTTATTTGAGCTCTCAATGCAACCTTTCTAGCACTTATCCCGAAAAGTGATAAGCATGATTCCTTTGTAGGATTTAGACCCATTTCTCTGTGTAATTTGATTTATAAGATAATTACTGAAATCATTGCTACTAGAATTAAATCTTTCCTCTCAGGTATTTCAAAGGAACAATTTGGATTCTTGGAGAATAGGTAGATTATAGATTCTATTAGAGTGGCACAGGAGGCTCTGCATAATATAAAGGTTAAAAATAAAAAATCTTTGGTCTTGAAATTAGACATGATGAAAGCCTATTATAGGGTTGATTGGAGGTTTCTTATATTAGTGTTACTTCAGATTGGTCTCATCCTAGAAGCTACTGTCTAGATTATGGGTTGTGTTAGCTCAAAAAATTTCTTTGTCTTAATTAATGGTAGTCCTTCAAGTTTCTTCAGAAATTATATAGGTTTGAGGCAAGGTTTCCCTCTTTCCCCATTGTTGTTTTTACTTATTGTTGAAGGTATTAGTAGAATTCTTCTGAAGCTAGTTGAAGATGGTAAAATTGAAGGAGTCTTGGTTGCAACTAGAATTAGACTTACACACTTACTCTTTATGGATGATGTTATCTTATTTGTAAAAGGCACTTTATTAGAATGGAGAGTTATAAAGGAGGCCGTTGACTTGTTTTGCAATGCTATTGGTATGTCTTTCAGTTCACAAAAGTCTCTTTTTTTAGAAGCGGGATGGTCAGGGGAGGAGCTATTACAATTAAAATAAATTTTTCCTTTTGAGGTAAAATCTTTAGAAGAAGGATTTAAATATTTGGGTTTATTTCTTAAAACCAATTGTTACACTTTGGTTGATTGGAGCTAGCTGCTTAAAAAAGCTGAAAAAGAATCTCAAACTGGTGTCATAGATGGCCCACTTTAGGAGGCAAGTTTATTCTTGTTAAATCATTCTTAGAAAGTATTCTTGTTTATTTCATTTCTTTGGTTAAGATCCCAAAAGGTATTTTAGACAGAATTCGAAGAAGGATGTTTAGGTTTTTGTGAACTGGTAAAAAAGAAAAATAAATCATATATTTGGTAAACTGGAAAAGGATTGCTAGGCCAAAAAATAAAGAAGGATGGGGCATTAAAATCATTTTTTGGTTTGGTAAAGATTTGGCAACAAAGAGCTTGTGGAGGAGTCTAATGATTCCAGGTATTTGGCATGAAGTGATACTTAAAAAGTATTTGAAAATTAAATTTGTAGTGGAATCGTTTAGGGAAGGGAGAAAGAATTTGAAAGGTATATCAAACTGTCGGAGAGCTCTCACTACTTCATTGCCTATAATTACATATTGGATTGTTTGGAAGCTGGGGAATGGTTGGGATATTATAATAGGTGTGGATCCCTTGACTGGATCCCAATATTATTATAAATTGTCTGTGAAATTAGTAATACTCCTCATTCAAAAGGAATAAAGTTTCTGGCTTAGGTAGCTTCTCTGGATATTGGTGTTTTGAATGTTTTTAACTAGAAAAGTGCAGAGATTCTAGGTCTTTCTAGAGAATAGAAAGAGGAATGGGAGTTTTATGTGAGGGGACTAAAAATTTCTTGTTTTGTGTTAATTTCTCAGACTGATTCTTTAGTTTGTTCTTGGGATAATAAAGGAGGAAAAGTCACTGCAAAACATGCCTATGAGGTACAATGTATAGATGACAATGAGAATGTTTCATAGGATTGGATGTTAGAGCATTGGAATTGGTAGATACCTTTGAGAATAAAATTATTTTGTTGGTTGATGTTTGAAAATAGAATTTTAACTTGGGATAATCTGTCAAAAATAGGTTTGTTTGGTACAAGCAGATGTGTGTTGTGTGGATAAAGGGAGGAATCGCTAAAACATTTGATGGTTGAGTGTTTTTTCTCTAAAGAAGTATGGAAGTCTATCTTAAATGTTTTTCATTTACATAGAGAATGGGGAAGTGTTCTTTTATGTGAATGTTTCCAGGATTGGATTAAGGATATGGATTATTGGAAGGAATTACCCTATTTCATTTGTTGGGAGATTTGGAGACATAGAAATTTGATTATTTTTGAAGATCATAACTTGTCTCTGTCTAGGGTTTGCAATAAAATTCTGGAATATATGGGTGAAATAGAAAAAGTCCATTCTGATCAGACTCCCAAAATTGTTAGGCCTCCCTTATTAGAATGGAATATAGTTGTTGGTTTTTTTGATGGAGCCTCTCAATGTGGGGGATTGAGATGTGGTGCATGAGCTATACTAAAGTGCCCAATTTTGGGTGTTTTTGGTATTAAAATGAATTATGGTTCTGGAACTAATACAAGGGGGGAACTTTTGGCCTGATGGAGTATCTTGTTCTTTTCTCATTACAAACAAGTTTCTTGCTTACAGTTGGTTGGAGATTCAAAAGTAATAGTTTACTAGTTTTCCTTTAAAAACATCTACATGTGATTAATTTACAACCATGGATGACAAGAATTCGCCAGTTGAGTGAAACGTTTCATACTTTGAAAGTACAACATATCTACAGGGAATACAACAGGGAAGATGATCAGCTGTCAAATTAGGCATTACCACTGGATGAAGGTGTCTTATTTTACGCAAAAGTGACAAGAGCACATACATAGCATTTTGAAAGAATGACAATAGCATAAATTCTATTATGTATTCGAATGATGATTATGTTTTTTGTAAAAATACCATAAAAGAATGTTTTTTTGTTTTTTGAACATACAGTAAAGTTAATGTTTTGCTGGGAAGATATAGTTTTCATATGAAAAACATATGTAATTTAATATTTTAGACTGATTATATAAAGTTAACTTTATATTCTCTAATATAAGATTTTTTTTCTATTTGAAAAAAAAGACTTAGTAGTCCTTGTTCATACTCTAGTTAAATTTAGTAATCCATATAGGAATGGCCTTATCGTCTTACTAATAAAATTTAATAAACAACACGAAGAAAAGAATTAAATGCTTTCGTATAATTAACAACTTTATTTGCTTTGGATTCTTCATCACATTGTGCTTTGCACTTGTATTCTCATTTTGGATTCTTGCTCACAAGATATGGGATATTACACGCCATCTACTATTAAGAATCAATTTTAAAATTAGATTTTTAAACTTTAAACTCATGAAGTTTGAATATATTTAAAAATTTGATTTTATAATTTGTTTGTTCAATTTAAGCAAAGGGTTTCTTTGGAAAATTTAATTTAATTTCGTTGTTGTCGAGGTAGGTTAGCGTTTTCTATATTTCTTTCTCTACTACCTATTATTTTTACTCTATATTGTTTGTATTGTATATTTTAATTTTATTTATTTTTATTTAGAATTTGTTTATTGAAATAATTAACAATTATTATTGAACTTACAAAAACATGTTTACGTCGATAGGTGTACACATGGGATTTTAATAACCACAATTTCATATGATCATAATATTTTTGGTCATCACAATAAATGAAAGGGTGTGATTTCAAGTATTAACTTTCTTGCATGACAAAAGATGTTCATTCCTCATCGAAATAGGTAATTAAGGTGATTAGCATAACAACGATGATTCACTTTAGATTTAGGTGTTTTAATGCGTTTAGGATTTTTACTTTGCTTTGGTTTTTAGGTTTTGTTGTGCTTTGGTTTTTTACTGTATTTAGGTATTTTTACTGGGTGCAATCCTACTTCCCTACCGGATGTCAGTTGGACAGTCACTGGGGCGCAGTGGGTGACTGAGCGCCTTCCACTCCACCCTTTTAGGTGTTGTGTGTGTTGATTTAGATATATAATATCATTTACATTTAAACTAGCACAACCACAAATTATGTGGTTGATGATATCGTCTATGACAACAAACATAAGAGAAATCTGTAGATTTTGCATTAAATAGGACTTTCTTATACTTGATACAAACCCTAACCCTAACATAACAATAATTCTAGCATAATCTTAGACAATTTTAATCATTACATTGATTATTTTCTATATTAACCAAAACTAGCATAATCTTAGATGGTTTTTGGTTGATTTGGAAAATAATCAATGTAATGATTAAAACCATCTAAGATTATGCTAGGGTTAGGGTTTGTATCAAGTATGAGCACATGCTACTTAATGCAAAATCTAGAACATAATTGATCTGAAGTGCTCTTCCTTCTGATGTCATCACCTATCAACATTCATCAACCACATAATTTGTGCCTGTGCTAGTTGATACATTAGATATTATAAGAAATATTATATTGATTACATATTTTTTATACCATTTTCTAAACATGTGAAAATTTGTAAATATTTTTAAAATCTTTTAAAAAATTATGAGGGTAAATAATTCAAATTGTGTGGTTGACATCAAGTGTTCTTTGAAGCAAAATCAATGGATATCATATGATCAACTTTGTCTTACCTATAAAGGAAAATACCTACAAGATTTTTCAGAGGCATGGGAATGCAATATTGACAAATATTCCTCAAGCATCAAATCCCAGCCATGCCAAGTCCATATATTGTAGAAAAATTGGATGAGGAGCAAGCTTTGGAGGTTAATCATTTAGAGGTAAATGAACTACTAGCAACCTTTAAATAATTTGGAGTCATTTTTCATTTTAATGGGTTTTAGCCAAGTACATATGAATTGCGTCGGTGTATTTACACAAATTGGTCAAAACTATGTGACATACTATGATGTTCCAAAGGGTTTTTCATAGTTCAGTTCTATATATGATGATTACAAGAAATTCTTTGAAGAGGGACCTTGGTTTCGGGGAATAGTATGTGTAATCCTTACTCATCGCTTCTCAAATTTTGACCCCTCATCTATGGTAGTTTTTAAAATTCCTCTATAGGTTCGATTTCCAAATAGGTCTCTTTCTTTTTAATATCCTTTAGTTTTCAAAGATATTGGAAATACAATAGGAAGATTTTTAAAAGAAAATATTGAACAAACCTAACAAGGTATTTTGACTTATGCCCAAATCTGTGTAGAGATTGATATTACCAAGGAAATTCCAGACATAATGATTTAAAAAATGAAAAATTTAAGTGGACACAATATTTCGACTATGAAAACACAACATTCGAGTGTCAAGTTTGTCATTAAACAAGGCATTTGCAAGAAATATGTCCTCAAGCGACAGTTCTTTGAAAAAGGGAAGAAAGGTCAACCTTTAATAAACCTAAACGTTGGTAGCCCTATGAGCCCCCACTCGAGGAAGATGAAGAAGATGATGATGATTGGAGTTCTGAAGAGCTACCCACTCATGCAAAAGACATTAATGAAGGGACATACATAAATATTGTAGGTAAATATCAAAATCTGGAGGATCATGAAGAAGGGATGATTCTAGGGGATATCTTATATTGAGAGATAGTGGATTATTAAGTTCCAATTGGAGGATTGAAGAGAGCCCATGATTATGAAAATTCAAATTTTGATAAGGAGCAACCATTACTTGAAAGCTCTAAAGCTCCAAATTTTGTCCTTCAAGTGGTAGAAGTGAGATCTAATTTAAGAGGTTGAATAGAGGAAGTACAAAACGATTGTGGGTACAACATGAGCGATGTTGCATGATCAGGGCCTACCAATGCATTTGTGGGTGGAAGCATGAAACACTGCAGTTTATGTGAAAAACCATTGTCCTCATAGAGTACTTGGCATGAGTACACCTGGAGAAGCTTTCACTAGTAAGAAACCTAATGTTTCTCATTTTAATATTTTTGGCTCATCTGTTTATGTGCATGTGACTAAGAACACCAGGAAGAAGCTGGAGCCGACTACTGAAGTTGGGATATTTTTGGGGTACACAGAAACACCCCATAATTATCGTGTGTATTTTCCTAATAGTAAGATGACTGTTATGCGATGGGATATACAATTTGATGAGGGGAAAGCTATGCGGTTGTCGCTTGAGAGGGAGCTAGACTTGCATGTAGAGAAGGAACTGTTGGTTCCCAAAGATGAGTCTCAAGATGTGGATCAACCACATGAGGAGGTTCATGGAGTGGAGGAAGGCACTCATGCATAGCCATCCATAAGAAATGGCAGAAACCGCACCACAAAAGCTGATAGATTGAGACTAGATGCTGCACATAATGTAGGAGCCCCTACTTCACAGTGCAGACAGAGACAGTCTCCTGATCGATTTACTGGATACATGAATCTCATGAGCAAATGTATTGTGATTGAACCATCTTCCTTTCAGGAAGCAGTGTAGAATACCACTTGGGTTGATGCAATGGTGGAGGAGTATGATTCCATTGTAAAAAACAATGCATGGGAAATTGTCCCAAGACCGGTTGACAAATCAGTGGTAGGTTTGAGATGGATCTACAAGGGTAAGATTTTAATCATTGTTATTTTTGTTTATGATTTAATACTGATTGGTGATGAGCATCTGATACACTCATGCAAGGAGGACCTTGCAAAGGAGTTCGAGATGAAGGATATGGGCCTCCTTCATTATTTCCTTGGATTGGAAATATGGCAGCAAGATGGTGAACTTTTTGTGTCTCAAGGCAAGTATGCAAGGGATATACTGGGTAAGTTTTACATGGAGGGATGCAAACCCATGGATACTCCTCTTCCAGGAAACTGGAAGAAAGAGGATGCTACTTATGGAGAGGTAGTGGATGCTACTGTCTATCGAAAATTAGTGGGTTCGCTAATGTATTTAGTGAACACGAGACTAGACATTTGCTATGCGGTTAACCAGCTGAGTCAAGCAATGGTTAAGCCTACCAAACTCTTTTGGAAGGTGGGTAAGCATGTCCTGAGATACCTGAGGGGCACATATGAGTATGGCTTATGGTATATATAGATGGATGAGGTGAAGTTGCATGGCTTCATGGATGGAGATTGGGCAGGCAGACCAACGGACAGAAAGAGCACATCAGGGGGGATATTTAGTATCAGATCTACAATTGTTTCTTGGTACAAAAGGAAGCAAATATCTGTGGCACTCAGTTCAGTGGAAATAGAATACATGGCAGTAAGTCAAGCTGCATGTGAGGCTATCTGGATGAGAAAGATCTTGGTTGGTTTGTTTGGTTCTCATTTAGATCTGACAGTGATTCATTGTGATAATCAAAGTTGCATTGAAATCTTGATTAATCCTGTGTTTCATGATAGATATAAGCATATAGATATCCGATATCACCATATCAGAGATTGTGTGCAGCGGAAGATCATGTTGCTTCAATACATTCCTATAGAAGATCAGGATGCATACATTCTGATGAAGGCGCTCACCTGGAGCAAATTCGAATACCATAGAGACAGGATCTGGGTGAAGGATAATCCCTTTCTTGTTGAGAGGGAGTGTTGAGATTCAACAAGTATTTCCTAGTGAAAATTATGCACTTACACTAGGATGGAGCCTCAGACTATTTTTAGGTGGAAATCTATTTTTAGATGATGAGAAAATTCTATTTATAGATGGTGAGTGAATTCTATTTATAGATGTGTATTGACTATTATTATCCCTTAATAATAGTTGGACAATAAATATTAGTCTATTCTCAATGAGCACTTGGAAATAGTTAACTGAAGTGGAAAATCAGTTAGCTATAGG
>SNQJ01S0000236.1:272814-298646 GCA_010110895.2 Picea sitchensis | reverse complement strand
TTCAAAGGTTGACTGGTGGGACATGCAAGTCGAATTAGTTGTAACTGAGTGATTCAAAGTTGTAACAGAGTTGGATGTGTAGTTATGTGAGTTGTGAATTAGTTTAATTAAGTTAAGCTAGTTAAGATCAATTGTACTAGTTGTAACTGAACTTACACTAGTGAGAGATCAGTGAATTAATTATTAGTTAATTCACAATCAATGATCTCACATGCAACTAAAGATTTACCACTATTAACTACATGCATGACAGATCCAGTGGAGACCCAGTTGAGATAACAGGTGAAAGGGATAGTTTGACTATCAATTGTGACATTAGTGAGTGCACTCATGCAACCACACACATAGTGGATGTGCCCATGAGGAATGTACAACCTAGGCAAGAGGAATTCATTCATTGCAGGGATTTCCATTAGTAGGGATTGCACAGAGGAGGCATGCTATCTGGAAGCAGTAAATTGGCACATGAATTTGTCAATTTTTGTATGACAGTGTGAGATGATTGTATATCGTACCGAGAGCTCTTGAATTAGAGTTTTGTATGAGATTGTTTCATGATCCATGATATATACATAATATATGATAGTGGGGTTTTTAGCTTTATGCTTTCCCGGTAAAACATCTGTGTTATGTGTGATTTATCTTTCTTCTTGATATTGCATTTGGAGATCGTGTTTTAAATTCCGCAAGAATATTAGTAGAAACGATTCTGTATTTAACAGTGGCATATAATTGTTAGATCAGGAGAATCCAGACAATACATAATTTGTATTAAAATTTCTACAGTAAAAAAGAAGAAGGTGAAAAAGACAAACTTACTTGATTTTTAAGTCTATTTTTTATTTTGTTAAAATATTGAAACTATGTTTAAACATACGACTTATTTTATAATGAAAATCTAATGTTTATCTCCTACAAGGATGGTAGTGGAGAAGGATAGTACTTGAGGGTCTTGTTACTGATCAGGGGATCAAATTTTGCTCAAAAATTCAAAGTGCTCGGAATCACTTCAAACCAGACGAGAGCGTAGGCCTCGTCGTTGCGAACCCAACGCAACTCGTTTCGTCTCAAACAGACATCGGGAGTGAGAGATATCACAATCTTTTCGGAATGGCAAACAGGCAAAAAAGTGACGCTGACTGTACAATCCGTACAGTCCGTACAGGCTGACGTGGCAGGGCCGTACGACTTTATGNGGTGTACTGTGTATGTGTGTGATTGTTTATTTCTTACTGCTCATTGTTGGATAATAATTCTACATTGATATAACATTTGAAGAAAAAGGATTATAATTACGTTATTACTGATTCACCCCCCCTCTCAGTAATCCAACATTATTTGGTTATTTGCAATCTCAAAAATGAACTGATTGATATTTTTGTCACCTACTTTGTATTACTTTGAATGATTATATACAGATGATATGTCTCCCCAAGCCAAATCCTCATAGAAGAAGCAAGAGGAAGTCATGGAAGAGGAAATTATATTCATAGAGGAGCATAAAGGCCCTAACAAAGCAAGTTACAATGATACTTTTGTTATATCAGGATTAAACATATTCCACAATGGGATGAGATATATCAAATGTTTAAATATGAAGCCTACCCCATATCATTTGGACTACCTAGGGATGAGGAAGATATTGATTTATGTAATGCTTATGAGAATATCCAAAGGTCACATTTGCACAACTTAGCATCTAGGCCAAGAATATTACCATGTGCAGAAATGGTAAAATGGAGTTGTGAATCATGTTGATTTGAAAAATAGAACAATGGTAAATGAGACTAGTAGTCAAATTGATTCTTTCCAACCCTAGACCTAGAATAATATTATAGGTTTGCAATACTAGAGAAATACTTGACCACCAAATGATTAGAATATTTCAACAAAACTAGATATTTTGCAAAAGAAGTAGGGAAATGGTCGATTGCAGACATACAATTCAAAACCAGAGATACCAGGGTTTATCCAACCCATCTTCTAAGAGACCCTTCAGATATGTCATTGCAATTATTTGTAGGTTATTTGGAGAGAAAAATTCTTCACACTTCAATGAAGCTTAGATCCCTTTAATGCATGAATTTGTGAACAATCCCTTTAATGCATGAATTTGTGAACAATGGATCCATTTTTAATTGGGGATCCATTCTATCAGGAAATAGGTTAGAGGTACTGACAAGGGTTAGGGATTCTTATTTTGACAAATCACATAGATTTCACATGGAATCATACTTTGTGGATATAATATGTGCAATTAAACCTTTCCCATGACTTAGATGTAATTGTGCTCCTTCCTCGAGTTTTGTTCATGTCTACTTCCAAGACCATTGGGAGCATAATTATAAATGGAAATTTTCTAGAATCTGTGATCATTTCATTGCTCCATTGTTCTCATTAATCTTTTGCAAAACAACCCTTAGGTTATCTACAATTTCCATGAAATTCATATGATCAATAAGGGATTGGTGCATCATTATTGATCATACCTATATCAAAATTTGTGTAGCTACCAAGTCACCTCATCTCTTGCCAAGGTTGGTACTTGATAGGTTGGACATTAGTGAAATTTATTATTAGACTATATTGCAAGGAATCAATGTTTTTTTAAACAAAGATCAAAATACATTATTTTCTTCTTACCCATTAGACATTAGGATGTATGGGATAAGAAATTTCACTTATGCTCAAACTGAAGCCAAATCTATCCTTGAATTTAATTTTGGGGAAGAGAGGATTAGAAGGAATGACCCAGAAAAGGTGGTATCAAAACATGTAGATCAATGTAGATAATTGGCCTTATATGCATGAGGAATGGGAGGAAGAGCAAGTGCAACCTCCAGTGAAGAGGTGTTAGAATAAATTCAACAAAGAAAGAAA
Organism: Picea sitchensis; assembly: GCA_010110895.2. Taxonomy (NCBI): domain Eukaryota; kingdom Viridiplantae; phylum Streptophyta; class Pinopsida; order Pinales; family Pinaceae; genus Picea; species Picea sitchensis. The sequence goes on along the minus strand of SNQJ01S0000236.1, from coordinate 295,766 downwards.
AAAGATGAAGAAGAAATAAAAAAGAAATGCTAAGGCCAAAGTAGAAGAAGAACAAAAGAAAACGAATGAAGCATTAAAACAACCAAGAGAAAATAGAAGAATAAAAAGCTTAGTTTGTAGTTGAAGAAAATAAGAAAGAAGAAGTTAAATATGAGAGGTTTATAAAAGAAGAAGAATTAACACACGAGAAAAATACAAGATAGATGCTAATATTGATGGGAAAGGTTTCTCTAATCCCATGGACACAACCACTAGCCATGACACTAATGTATCACCTCATCCATTAATTGTTGGTGGGAATTATCCTACATACATGGAGATGTGAAGACCAAGTGGGATAGAAGATTCAATTGTTCGTTTAGAATATTTCGACTTTAACAAGAAATAAAGAAAAATGATGAGGCAGACACATAAGAGAAAATATAAATGTAGATTTTGAGGTGGTGATCACTACATAAACAATATTGTGGGATGAAATTGAGAAATGTCCACTAGCCACAATGTCAACATTGAATTATTTCATTGAGGCTAATGCAACACATATTCAAGGTACAATTAAAGAGATAAATCAAAGCAAGATGAAAATAACTTTCTTGGAAAATCAAGTTAATTATGATAAGTTAGAAATAACTGTTGAATTATTGTAACTTTGAAGAATATTCTACTTATGTTTGAGTCATTATTGTATAGATAAAATCCCCTTTTGTGGATTGATCAATTCGGGTCTTGTATAAGACCAAATCCCCTTTTGTGGATTGATCAAGTCGAGTCTTGTATAAGATCAAATCCCCTTTTGTGGATTGTTCAAACATGCATTTGTATGGTGGTATTTTTAAAGTCGGTCCCTAGTAATTGTAAAGTGGTTTTAGCCACTTCTAGGAGAAGTCGGCTCCACCAAGTGAAGAGACACAACCCTAGTGCCACCTCACAACTTGTATTTATATGTGAGGATGGTGTATCATTTGAACACACTCACTCACTCATCTAGTGCACATATCTTGAAGACAATTTTAGTTGCAGGAAGAAGCCTAACAAAGGAGAGGAGAGGCGCATGCTTGATCTTGATCTGTCTTTGGTGTTTTGGTCTTAGTCTTGGCATTGTATTAGCAATCTATTATTGAGTAAGTTTTGTTGGGTTTTCTTCCCCATGAGGGTTTCCCAGGATAAAATGTTGTGTACCTTGTGATCGTGTTTCTTTCTGTGATCCTCTTTATACTGTTGTTTTGGAAATGCATTGAATGCTCATGAAATTTGGAAATAACCTAATAACAATAGTAAAAACTTAACAATAGATAGTCTTACTACATTTAAGGCTCATTCCCTTGAAATCCAAGATGATAATGTAGCTCAAAGATTGTTCTATAGGATATTTTAGGGGATACAACAAAATTTAGTTGATTTGCTAAAGCTCACTAACAAAGTTTTAGATAAAAAAACAAAAAAAAACAAGGAGTACATATGGGATTTGGTTCAATTAGATAATGGCAATTGGAACTTGTTGATGCTCCCTGAGATCTTCCCAGGATAGCAACATAGAATTTGATCTTCATGAACTGGCCCTCAACAATTGGAATCATGCATGCCTTAAATTGCACAAGGATGTGAGTGACACTTTAGATTTCATCAAAGTCGCCAAGTTGGTTATTTGAAATTGTAATCTCCCTTCCTTTGTTAAACCTAATGACCTACTTCTAGCTGAGCAAGATATGATGTTTTTGGAAAATAACATCAAGATGGACCATTTGGGTATTGAGTAGGCATTTGGGAAATTTTAAAACAATTTATTTGAGTATCTTTGAAAAATACTACTCTTATTAACTCTTTTGTGAACACTCTGAACAAGAAAATAGGCCAAATTTCACATGAAATCATATTCTATGAAGTTGGACTTGAGAAATCAGTTTTTTCATGTGTTATTCACTTCAAAATTTTGAGTGTATAAAGTTAATCTGAGAAAATTATAAATGGAATATTGTCCAACATTATCTGGAATTATTTTCTACAAGTCAATATCATAGCCATTTTGGAGACAACTTTTTGAAATTATTCATTTCAACTTATGGTGCGGAGATGTTATCATGTTTCTTTGCTTACCTCATGTTGAACTTTGGTAAGAGTATTTATGATGAATTTATATATTGTTGTACAACACTTATTTATATATTTGTAATTATGCTTCAAATGGTTGTATATTTATTTTGAATATGAAACTGTCACTTGGCTCTAATATCATAGGTTTCCCTTGTGTTATTTCCTAGATATTTATGTTTCTGTAGTAAATTATTTTCTATGAAAATTGACAAAAATTTATTTGGTTGTGTTTGAATCTTTAAATAAATAGAATATTAGCTAGGAGTTTAGTCTGCATTTAGTTAGAAATCATTTTCTCATTTATCTTCATTGCATTTCTTAGTTTGAAGATATTTTATAAAAAATATATCACTAATGATATTGGGCTAGAATCCAAAAGGGTTCCCTATAATAAATGAGTTGAGGTATAATTGGGACCTTTACTCAAGGAGAATCCCTTACTATTGGAAACTCGTTCTATCTTGTCAAGAGAATTAGCACAAGAAGGAGGACCACTTTTGCATGGTTGATAGGAGGAATTTTGCATCATGTAATACTTGTCAGAATATTAATCACTATGAAACAACACCCAACTAATCAATTTCTCAAGGTGAACTAGTTTTTCAAGAGTCCAAATCTAAATTTGATAGCCGTAAACCTACTCCTTTTGAGCCTCAAGATGAGATTGAGCTTTATGATCAATATCCTTACACTATTTACAATTAGTAGGTCCATGCTTTTGTTGACTTGTTATGGATTACACTTGTTAGATTGGGGTGTTTCCCATTGAAACACAATTGCTACAATTCACCTAAGCTTGTAGGAACATCGATTATAATAAAGAAAAAGTTGTCTTTTCACCATTCATGATGTCATTGATCTATCTCTTGATGATATACTTGAACCTCTTAACTATACTCCTCCTACTCCTAACCCTACAACTTCCCCAAACACATATTCTTCTTCTGATACAGAGTCCAAATCTTAAACCTTAGCTAGCCCAAGATATTTTAAATCTACCTAGACAACTTCATGATTTCCCTAAGCATTCTAAAAATTTATTTCTGAAGTATAATCTAGAAAAATCAGGTCCTCCTAAAGATCACACTAGAAAGTTTATTTTGGCTATTTAGATTATGAATTTATATTATGGGGTTGCCATCAATAGGTTGTTCCATTATGATTTTGAGAATAAAGCATTGACTTGGTATTTTAATTTACATGTTGGGTCTATTTCTATTTGGGTTTATTTTCAAAAAGAATTATTAGATAAGTTTGGAGAAGAAATAACCCCAATTTCTCTAATAGTTGAATTATCATAAATTAGAATTGGGCCTATAGAATGGATTAAACATTTCAATCAACATGTTACTACAATTGTGAGAAAACTACCAACTAAATATATACTTTCCCTAAAAGTTAAAGTGGAGTTTTATGTTAATGCCCTACCATTACCTATTGCTATGCTTGTGGGAAAACCACCTTGGATAATACTTTCAAAGAATCCAAAGTAGTAGAAGAGGAGATGATAAGTTTGAACTATAACATTGGGGTAGAGGATAGAAAGGATACTACTAATAAACATCCTCCTTTGACTAAACCAATAGTGAAGCCTACTTCAAAACCAAAAAATAATGAGGCTACATATATGAAAATCTTACAATGTATTGTTAAAATTATCCAATGAGATAATATATTTAAAGAAAAATTTGGGTGAAGGAACTTCAACTTAGAGACCTTTTAGGATTTTTTCAAGAAACTACAAACCTCAATCGTGTCTAAATGACTATGGAAAATTATTGTAGATCTCACGAAGCTGATCATTATGAGAAAAATTTCCCACATTGGATAAATATGGATAACTTGTTTCTTAATGAATGCATGCAATCTAAAACTTCTATTATGGAAGAAATTAAAGACGAGTTTGAGAATTAAACTAAACAACTAGAAGAAGCAGCATGGTCCTATGGTATGTAATGTCAAGTTTCGATGAGGATGAAGAAGCATAAGTAGTGTAAGAAATACAAGCAACTCATATTATTCATAGAGATTATCACCTCATGAGTAAAGGTCTTGTTCCACTAGTAACTGTTCCTAATTCCTCAACAACAACAAATAAGAAAAATTCAACTTTCACAATTCTTGTTAAAAATGTAGTGAGTGATTCAAATTCAGTTTCTCTGGAAAACAATGAAGTTGAATATACGAAAAAAGTGAAAGATGATGTTTCTATTTTTTATTTATTAATATTTCACAACAACAAAAATTCTTCATGAACACACTACAAGAAAAAATACAAAAGAAACCTAATTCATAGTAGAAACCTTAGCCAAAATATAAATTGGTTGTTATTGCAACCATTATGGAGAAGAAGTTGAAGTCACAAACCCCACTTTTCCTTTTGACATTTGAAATCTTTAACATTAAAACACATAACTATGTAGTAGACTTAGGAGCATCATCGAAAGTGATGCCTTACCCTATCTTTAAGAAATTGAATGCTACACCCATCAAATGCACAAACCACATCATTTAATAACATAGATCAAAATTTAAGGTAATTTGTGAATTAAAAGATGTTGTAATACCCCAGGTTGACCCCATTTGTAATTGAGCATATAGGCTGGTGAGCTGTGTTACTATGAGGTCATAGTGCCTATGTACTAAATAGGCTAGTGAGCCAGATAGTAAAAAGGAATTTAGGCCTATCCTATGTAGTATGTAATCATAATTGGATAATAATCAAGTCACACCATTGCATGCAAACTGATTTACATCCAATTTTTGGAAATAATTGTTTGCAGGATTGGGTACTAACTTGAATTTCAATACAAGTTACCATCCACAAATGGATGGGCAAACATAACGAATGAATCAAATTATCGAAGACATGTTACGAATGTATGTAAGGATAAAACCAACTAAGTGGGAAGAATATCAACACTTATTTGAATTCACATACAATAATGGGTATCAAGCACCAGCTAAGATGAGTCCCTTCGAAGTTTTATAAGGAAGCAAATGCACAACCCCAATCAGTTGGGATAATCTGGTTGATAGGATTATGGTTGTACCAGAAATGCTCCAATAAATGGAAAGGATGGTAAAAAGGGTACAACAAAACTTGAAAGAGGCACAATATCGACAGAAAAACTATGCAGATCTAAAAAAGGAGACATCAATAATTCAAAATTGGAGAGCATGTATATATCAAAGTCAAAGCGAGGAGAATCTCCCTAAAACTAGGAATTTGTTCCAAGTTGGTGCCAAGATTTTGTGGTCCTTTCGAGATCTTAACTCGAATCAGACTAGTGGCATATCAACTGACACTTCCTGCAAATTTAAAAGTTCATAATGTTTTTCATGTTTCATTATTAAAAATATGTATTCATGATCCTACTCACATCCTTGATTGGAACATGGTGCATGTGGAACCRRAAGGAGAGTTCCAAGCGGAATCTCTATGCATTCTAGATAAGAAAGAAAYAATACTTCGGAATAGAKCCATCGCCAAGGTAAAAGTGCAATGGAARCACTTTAGTCCTGAGGAGGCTACCTGGGAATTGGAAGAAGATATGCCGAAATCTTATCCAATTATGTTCCAAGAGATGATTGAACAATGAGGGCAGTGTTATACTTAAGGGGGAGAGGATGTRATATCCTCRAATTATTAAAAAATAAATCCTTTCAAAGTTGTTATTCAATTTTTTTTTTCCATTTATGGTAATTCGAATTTAGATTTGTGGAAGTATGTAATTATTATTTTTATGACTGTTGGAAAAAGGTTTGACTTTCCAGTTATCTGCTTTTGATGAACACATGTATGCGACGATTTTTTTAATAAATTTAATGCTGGAAGACAAATAGAACATCTAGGTTAAAAATAGCTGACTATGACTCCATGAGTGGGGAACATGTTTGAGTTAAMTCAKAGCTGATTTTACAAGTGTCAGAAGTTGAATTTTGTCACTAACAACCCCTAAAAATMATGGATTTGTAAAGATGTGAATTTCCCAAGGAGGGAAAAGGAATGGAAATACCTAGGCATGAGATATATACAACATATGTGGGAGGCAAGACGTTGCTTAGTATGTTGGGAAAGAGGAACAATTTGCTGTTATGAGCACATCTGGTGTTAGGCAAATAATTTTCTGAACTGTTAAGAGAGACAATAGCTAAGGAGTGATTCTCATTTCGCCCTTATGAAGTCATCGTCAGGCTAGGGGGTGATGAAGACAAGTAAAGCATGGTTGTTATGTATATACAATTGGGTGGAACATGGTTATTCCATTTGTTTTCCCAACATTGATTGTTCATATGTGTATCTTAACTATGTGCTTTCATTTCCTGAAGTGTTAGATGGTTGATGTTACACACACACACACACACACACACACACACACACACACACACACACACACACAAATGATAATCTGTATAACTGTGCCTCATGGCCTTGATAGATTTGTGGATTTGTCCACTATTTAAAATTATCTGTTAGAATAGCTTTTTCTGAGGTGTTATATGTGTAATGGATATATATATATATATATATAGAAATCTGTATGGGTTTGCCTCATGGCCATAATAGATTTATTGATTTACCTACTGCTGAAATTACCACACATAAACAAACCACTTCAGAAAAGAAACAAGCCAAAACCAACACAAATCAGATTGTATCGAATTAAATGTTATAGGTTATGATTATGGTTTTTTTTCTTACAGTTTTTAGGAATAAAACTATTATGGAGAAAAATTGTCATGGTACCACATGAGTAAGGTAAGAATGTTTTTGGAAGGGTGCCATCATAGTGTGAGTAGTAAATTCCTCTCTTTGGTTAATAATCTAAATAAAGTTTTCAAGTTGAATCAAAGAGTTGTGTCAAGGTGAATGTTTGAAAATAGTAAATAAGTGAATGGTTAAAAACATTAGACAAACTTATAATGTTGTTGACAACAAGACTCATAGTTGCTTCCCCTCTATAAAAAAATAAAAAAAAATGGAGCTAATTTTTGGGGTACATTACATACGTTATCAGAGTTGTTGGTTGCAACACTTAGGCCTAAGGGAAACACCTGAAAGTTATTTTGCTAAAAGAAAAATCTAACAAATAATATTTATTGTTACAAACATATTTTTTATTTTTTTTGTAAAATGTTAGCGCGGAATGGAGAAGGAGAAAGACCTGATAGAAACCAAAATCAAGAGCTCCCTAGAGATCCAGAACATCACAGTGAGGGAATTTCATCCACCCAAGTATTGGAAACGATGAAGAATATTATTGCGGAATTGCAGGTGTTTAAAGTTGATAATGAAAGGTTAAAGAAAGCTCAAGAAGATCAACTGGAAATAAATGAAATGTTGTTACACATCATAGAAATAAAGAAGGGTCAAAGAAATAATGAGATGGAAGAGGAGGTCAGTAAAAAGTCCTCAAAGAATTCTAGTCATGAAATAGAAGGAGAAGACAACTCTTCTGAGGACACACACATGACATAAAACAAGTCATCTATAGGAAAGAAGAGAAAACAATTGGATCACCTGGAAGGTGAATTTAAAAAGATAAAACCCTCCACCTTTGATGGGGAATCAAAGACTGGTGAGGAAGCTGAATCCTGGTTGCTAGACATAAAGAAATACTTTTAGATTTATAATTACTCCAGTAATATGAAGGTTAGAATGACCATTTATAACTTAAAAGGAAAAGCTAATATCTTGTGGCAAGATCTGAAACTAGCGAAATGACTGAAAGAAAAATAGATGGAATGGCCAGAATTCAAAAAGAATTTTAAGAAACAATACCTATCAGAAATTTATTATGAAAGAAAGACTAAGGAATTTTACGAATTGAGACTAAGAAAAATGGTTATGGATGATCTAATTAATAAATTCCTATACCTGTTGAGGTTTATGCCCTATATCAAAGAAGATAAGGTAAAAATTCAAAGGTTCTTAAGTTGTCTACCACAATATTATAAAGAAATAATTTTATTTGATAATCCTAAGTCTTTAAATGAGGTATTTAGGAAGGCCCGAATGTGTTACGAACAGTATGAAAATAGATATGAAACTCCTAAATCTTAGAAAGATAAGAAGCATGATAAATTAAATAATCTCAATAAAGGCTTCCAACCGACCCCTTTCTGTAACGTGACTAAAGGATTCCAAAGGAACGACTATCCCTCTAACACACACCATACTCAAGGGGGAAATAAACCAGTCAATTTGGGATTCAAGAAGGTAGGGGACAATCCTAGAGAACCATTTAAATGTTGGGAGTGTGGAGAACCTCACATATAGAGGAATTGTCCAAGAAAGGACTCCAACCCACAATATTCAAGAGGCTTCAACAGTTGGAGATATTGGCAGAAGCATCCATAAGATCAATGCAACTTTGGATGGCAGGCAAGCAGATCATAAATCCACCATTGTGGAATTTGAAGGTAAAATTCATAACAACGATGTTTCTATACTAATTGACTCAGGAGATAGTCTAAGTTATATTACTCCATCTTTAGTAGAATCGAACACGTTAAAGACGGTAAAACATGCTAAATCTTAGTTAGTACAGCTAGCAACAAGGACAAAAAGAAAGGTAACATAATTTATTTCAGACTGTGAACTTAGTATAAATGGTCAGAATACAAAGTTAAATCTAAACGTGTTACCTTTAGGGTCTTATGACATAATTATAGGAATGGACTGGTTAGAAAAACATAAAGTGATACTAAATTGCTATGAAAAGTCATTTGTGTACAGGGATGAAAATAATACAACCATAATAGTACAGGAAATTAGAAAACCAGTTTCTGCTAGACAAATATCAGCAATGCAATTCAAGAAATGTCTTAATAAGGGTTGCAAAGTATATGATATTCAAGTAACTAATCTTTTAGAAAAAAAAAGAAAACCAAGTTTGGAAGAATTTACAGTCCTTCAGGGGTTTAGATGTGTATTCGTAGAATAAATACCAGAACTACCTCCAAGGAGAGAGAGGATTTCTCTATTGATCTACTACCTGGATCTGCCCCAATATCAAAGGCACCTTATAGAATGAGTTTTCCCGAACTAACATGACTGAAAATTCAGTTACAGGAACTGTTAGATAAATAGTATATCAGACCAAGTGTTTCACCTTGCGGAGTTCCAGTTTTGTTTGTTAAAAAGAAAGATGGAACRTTGAGATTGTGTATTGATTATTGTCAATTGAATAAAATGACGATTAAAAATAAATACCCTTTCCCTAGAATCAACGATCTCTTTGACTAGGTTGGAGAAACAAAAATATTCTCTAAGCTGGATTTGAGATCTGGTTATCGCCAATTCAGGATAAAGGACGAAGATGTAAACAAAACAACATTTAGAACACGTTATGGGCATTATGAATTTGTAGCGATTCCGTTTGGACTTACTAATGCACCAACAACTTTTATGTGCTTGATGAATAGTATATTCAACCAATATTTGGATAAATTCGTGCTAATTTTTATCGATGATATTTTAATCTATTCAAAAAATGAAGAAGAACATGAACAATATTTGAAAATAGTATTATAGAATCTAAGAGAACATAAGTTGTATGCTAAGTTTGATAAATGTGATTTCTACCAAAGGACGATACAATATTTAGGGAATGTAATATTAGATAGTGGTATTGCAGTAGACCCATAAAAGATTAGAGACATTATGGAATGACCTATTCCTAAAGACGTAGGAGACATAAGATCATTCATGGGGATTATCGGTTATTACCATAGGTTTATTGAAGGATTTTCCAAAATTGCCTATCCAATCACATCACTGAAAAAAAGGAACAAAATTTAATTGGTCTCAAAAATGCCAAGACAGTTTTGATAAACTAAAAGGATTGTTAACTACAACACCAATCCTTAATGTAGCAGATCCATATAAATACTTTACAGTTTGTGTTGATGCAAGTAAATAAGGATTAGGAGGAGTGCTAACACACAATGGACACATCATCTGTTATGAATCATGCAAATAGAAAGAACATGAACGAAAATACGTAACTCACGATCTAGAATTAGCAGTTGTGATTCATGCATTGAAAATGTGGCGGCATTATTTAATGGGAAGAAAATTTATGTTACTAATAGATAACAGTGGTGTAAAACACTTGTTTAGTGAGCATGATCTCAATGCAATACAAGCGAGATGGTTGGCCTTTTTAAGTGAGTTCGATTTTGAAGTACGACACATCAAGGGAAAAAAAAATAAAGTTGCAGATGCACTAAGTTGAAGGACTAATGGGCTTTATGAAGTAATTATCAAAAAGGTAGAAAATGATATTGAGGATAGGATAAAATCTGCTAGCAGAAATGATGAAAATTACATCAAAACAACATAACAATTGCAAAGAAATGAAGAAAATATGCACATAACAGATCCGAGTGTAGATAAAAATGGACTATTAAGGTTCAAAGACAGGTTATATGTACCTAAATCTACTGAATTGAAGATGATAATTCTTGATGAGCTACATAAAAATCCATATTCTGGTCATCTAGGATATCAGAAAATGATAATAGCCTTAAGGAAACATTTTTATTGGTGTAACATGAAAAATGAAATAGCTGAATACTTGTTTAAATGTATAGATTGTCAACATGTAAAGGTTGAGCATCAACATCCGACATGTCTGTTACAACCTATGCCTATACACGAATGGAAGTGGGAAATTATTTCAATGGACTTCATCATAGGTTTGCCTAAGAATCAAAGAAAACATGACTCAATTATGGTAGTGATTGATAAGCTAAGTAAATATGCACATTTTATACCTGTGAAATCTACTTACAAAGTGATTAATATCGCTGAAATTTTTATGAAAGAAATATTTAGATTGCATGGGATTCCTAAGATGGTAATTTCAGATAGAGATGCCAAATTTACATCCAATTTTTGGAAATGATTGTTTGCAGGATTGGGTACTAACTTGAATTTTAGTACAAGTTACCATCCACAAACAAATGGGAAAAAAGAATGAATGAATCAAATTATCGAAGACATGTTATGAATGTATGTAAGGAAAAAACCAATTAAGTGGGAAGAATATCTACACTTAGTTGAATTCACATACAATAATGGGTATCAAACATCAACTAAGATGGGTCCCTTCGAAGTTTTATACAGAAGGAAATGCACAACCCCGATCAGTTGGGAAAATCCGGTTGACATGATTATGGTTGGACCATAAATGCTCCAAGAAATGGAAATGATGGTAAAAAGGGTACACCAAAACTTGAAAGAGGCACAACATCGACAAAAAATCTATGCAGATCTAAAAAGGAGACATCATGAATTAAAAATTGGAAATTCAAATTTAGATTTGTGGAAGTATGTAATTATTATTTTTATGACTGTTGGACAAATGTTTGACTTGCAAACTGTCCTCTTTTGATGAACACATGTATGACAAATTTTTTTTAATAAATTTAATGTTGGAAAACAAATGGAACAACCAAGTTAAAAATTGCTAACTATGACTCCATGAGTGGGGAACCAGTTTGATTAACTCAGAGCTGATTTTTACAAGTGTCAGAAGTTGAATTATGTCACTAACAACCCCTAAAAATTAGGGATTTGTAAAGTTGTGAATTTCCCAAGGATGGAAAAGGAATGGAAATACCTAGGCGTGAGATATATACAACATATGTGGGAGGCAGAACGTTGCTTAGTATGTTGGGAAAGAGAAACTATTTGTTGTTATGAGCACATCTGGTGTTAAGAAAACAATTTTATGAATTGTTCGGAGAGACAGTAGCTAAGGAGTGATGCTCAATTTTCCCTTATGGAGTCATGGTCAAGATAGGGGGTGATCATGACAAGTAAAGCCTGGTTGTTCTGTATCTAGGGTTGGGTGGAACGCGGTTGTTCCATTTGTTTTGCCAACATCAATTGTTCAGATATGTATCTTGACTATGTGCTTTCATTTCCTAATTGATAATCTATATAAGTGTGCCTCATGGCCTTGATAGATTTATGGATTTGTCCACTATTTAAAATTGTCTGCTAGTATTGATTTTTCTAAGGTGTTATATGTGTAATGGATATATATATAGATAGAAATTTGTATGGGTGTGCGTCATGGCCATAGTAGATTTATTTATTTACCTACTGCTGAAATTACCACACACAAATGAACTACTTCAAGAAAGAAACAAGCGAAAACCAACGCACAACAGGAGGAGGAGTGAGCTCACAACAGGTTGATGGGTTCCCTCTCAAGAAAAGGGACCCATCATCAAAACACATATCCATAAATATAAACCAAAAAATAATTACAGAGAGTAATTGCAAAGATCAGTTACAACAAAGCCCCATATAGAGATAAAAACCTTACAGTAGTAATCGCAAAGATCAGTTACCCACAGTGTGTCATGAATCGGTTACAGCAAGAGACCCATGCAGATAAAACCCTTCTGGGGTGAGTAATTGCAAAGATTTCATACAATGAAAAAATTACTAGTGCAACACAGGAGTTAAAAATTATAGAGTAATTAGAAGAACATTCACATAGAATTATTAACCAATGCGTTAACAATAGGAAATGATATCGGGACACTTTACAAATCAAGTGACTTAATCCAGAGATGAAATAATTTCAAAGACCAGTTACAGAGTCTAGTAACTGAGACTATTTGTTTTTACAATGACGATGAGGGAATTAAAGGAGTCAGATATATCATTGCTTCCTCACAAAATAAATAGACAGATCCTTTAGTATAGGGAAATAAAGAATTCAAGTGGAATAATTACAGTGAGAGTGATATAAATAAATAGAAATAAAAGTATCCGTGTTCTAATCAAATTAGATAGATCCCTGAACATAAGGAAATTAAGAATCGGACGAGGAAATTACAGGGACATTGTTAACAATTCAAGGAGCAAGAGATATCATAGTTCCCTTACAGAATAAACAGACAGATCCCTTACCATAGGGAAACCAAGAAGTAAATGAATGTATTACAGAAAAAACGAGTACATTTAAAGAAGTCATAAAACCATCAACGTCTTCGTCACAGTACCTACAAAGTCGTTACCATAGGGTAACTACACAAAACGTTACATTTATTGCTTTGACATGGAATTCAAACAATACCGAGAGTTTATGGTCCTTGACAAGGAAACAAGTAGAAGAACCCAAGTAACGATATCCAACGGGCAATATGGGAGGTTATCTATCAAAGGATTGGGTCTGGCCTCCATTGTAGTCAAGAAGGAACTGTATATATGAATGATGAAACTAAATATTGATTGAACCTTTCCATACACAAAACCCCATTCTATGGATTACGAAATTGCTAATGCGCTTATGTCTAAATTAAGCCAGGGACGAAAAGCTTATAAGATATACAGTTCAATGCATAAAAGCACTACGACTACGGATAATGGAAGGTTGCATACAAGCACTGCGACTACAGATAATGGAAGGTTATGCATGTGTTCCAAACCTTTAAAATAACTTAGGAAAAGACAGGACATACTGTAAAATCCTTTTAGAGGGAAAAAAAAAAAAAAAACACTCTACCAAAAACTCATTCAAACAGAGTAGCAATGCTCAATAAATTACATGTATAAGTGAAGGGACACCAATACGTATAGTCGCCATGGCTCGCGGTTACCTTCGTGGTTATACAGGGAAAACTAGTTACTAGGATAGCGATGAGGAAGGGAAAAAATTAACAGAGCAGTGTAAGGGAGACCTATTTCCCTTGAGCTATTATGGGCCTCGACCCATCGCTCATAATGGAGAAATGACAAAGTACACTTGTGGGTGACCATGTGAAGCTGTGAAGTGGAGGGTCGATAGTGGCCAAGTGTTTGAGGCGTTAGAACTCACAGGTACCAGGGAAGTAAGTAGTAGGCGACATGTTTTACTACACCTTTAATGCATTTAATGTCTACTGTCCTGACTCCTAGCTCTAGTTCTTAGTTGTTCGCCAGTGTCTAAGGCGTCATAACTCACAGGTACCAGGGAAGTAAGTAGTAGGCGACATGTTTTACTACACCTTTAATGAATTTAACGTCTACTGTCATGACTCCTAGCTCTAGTTCTTAGTTGTCCGCCACCCCATGCCTTTGAAAGTCACCATAACATTGCATCGTGGGTTTTGTATTATAGTTTTGTTAAATAGTGGGTTTTCACATGCATGGAAAGAAATCCCAGTGCTACCTACGACATGGAACCTTATGTAAATCCTTGTTAGGTATGTTTCTTAATGTAAAATGTTATGGGGAGAACCCTTATTTACTTCTCTATTAAATTAAAAAGATACGAGGAGGGTCGACAGTGGCCAAGTGTCTGAGGCGTCAGAACTCACAGGTACTAGGGAAGTAAGTAGTAGGCGACATGTTTTACTACACCTTTAATGCATTTAATGTCGGCTGCCCTGACTCCTAGCGTCAGAACTCATAGGTACCAGGGAAGTAAGTAGTAGGCGACATGTTTTACTACACCTTTAATGCATTTAACGTCAACTGTCCTGACTCCTAGCTCTAGTTCTTAGTTGTCCGCCACCCCACGCCTTTGAAAGTCACCATAACATTGCATCATGGGTTTTGTATTATAGTTTTGTTAAATTGTGGGTTTTCACATGCATGGAAAGAAATCCTAGTGCTACCTACGACATGGAACCTTATGTAAATCCTTGTTAGGTATGTTTCTTAATGTAAAATGTTATGGGGAGAACCCTTATTTACATCTCTATTAAATTAAAAAGATATGAGGATATATCATTAAGGGTAGGGTTCTCCTAGTTTAAGAATAAACGAATATGGAAGAAATTCTTAAAGTGCTACAGATTAGTATGGTAATGGCATGTGAAGGTATCATTATGATTGGTATATTATACCCCTCTTCTGGATAACTTGTTTAGCAAATTTTGTAAATTTAAAATCACAGTAGTGAGTAGAGTAATGAATGATTGAAGACGATCAAGAAGTGAATGTTTGAAACTTGGGACAAACCTAAAATGTTATGGGTTTAGGCACTGTGGAATAGCTTAAATGTTATAGCTTATGATTATGGTTTTTTTTCTTATAGTTTTTAGGAATAAAAATATTATGGAGAAAAAACGTCATGGTACCACAGGAGTAAGGTAAGAATGGTTTTGGAAGGGTTCCATCATAGTGTGAGTAGTAAATTCCTCTCTTCAGTTAATAATCTAAATAAAATTTTCAAGTTGAATCAAAGAGTTGTGTCAAGTAGTGAATGTTTGACAACAATAAAGCAAAGAATGGTTAAAAACATTAGATAGGCTTATAATGTTGTTGACAAAAAGACTCATAGTTGTTTTCCCTCTATAAAAAAAAATGTAGCTAAATTTTGGGGTACATTACAGTCAGGCCCATATGTCGTTGATGTTATCACTCCAAGAAACCCTCTGTGGTTGCAGACTAGAGGTGCTTGGTAACTTAAGAAATGAATGTTTTTTGTATTTTTTGAATGTGGATCAATGGGACAACTCAATGTAGCTTATGGCATTCAAACATGAAAATGATAAACAAATAGACAGTGCTCTCAAAGATTGATTAATCAGCAGATAGATTTAAAGTGGGTGAAGAAAAGATTGTAACTAAACCAGTACAATGTAG
Source organism: Picea sitchensis (assembly GCA_010110895.2). Classification (NCBI taxonomy): domain Eukaryota; kingdom Viridiplantae; phylum Streptophyta; class Pinopsida; order Pinales; family Pinaceae; genus Picea; species Picea sitchensis. The sequence continues at coordinate 280,075 of SNQJ01S0000236.1, read as the reverse complement.
GGTCTAACAGACAATCAAAAGACTTATTATCAGGCTATGAGCTAAACAATGGGATAACAGCCATTCAAAGCTTGACAGCACAGATAATAATGCAGAAGAAAGATGGAAAACTGACAATCAAAATTGAAAGGAACCTGTGATCTGTATTAACATAAAAAGTCTGAGTACAATAGCCAATTACTCTATCCAAAATCGAACCCTTAGAACTCCAAATGTATTTGGCTTTATAGCCTCTTATAATCAGTTTCAGATCCTGAAACAATGGATCTGATATTCTAAAAATAGAAAATCAAAACTAATTCACAAAAGATAAGGAGAGATCCTCAAGATGAAGTCAACCTCTATCTTTTGGTCTTCAAACATTGGTTGAAAGTTGATGAAGTGTAGCCTAGACTTCCAAGGCTCTTTAATCTGCTCCTTTGAAAGTGGAATTCGAATTTGATGATGTGTGCCAAAAATCCCTATCATTTTTCCCTTGAAAATCACTAAATCTAGTCAAAAATTGCCCTTTTGACTTTCATCTCCAAGAATGGCCTTCAGATTTTGATTTGATAATTCATAACCAGCTTATTGAAGAAGGATTCAAACCATTCAAACCCAAAAATTCTTGATCTGGGCGAAAATTTGACTATTCTGGCCGTGACAACTTTCAACAACGCACCTGCCTGAAAAATCTGCTCCTGCGCTGTTGAAAGTAGCCACTTTCCACAGCTAACTGGTCATAAAATATCGATTTGTGCTGTTGAAAGCGGGCAGATTTTCAAAATCGAATTTCTCGGTCATACAAAATATGTTTTTCATGTATGAATAGTCGATCGACATCTAGATAATCTAAGCTATCCAATGGTGTTTTTAGATCTTCATTTGGAGCTTGGGAAGGGATTGAAAAGTGCCCTGCAAGTTTAAGTATCATTCTTTCCATTTTGCAATTCAAAACTCTAAACGGTCCTTTGTGAACAATGTCTGATATGGGACCAAAGATATGATTTGAAATGTGTATGAGCACACGTGATTTCTTCTTTGTGCAGCAATGGCTCGTGGAAAACGCCTCTGCCAAATGCTCGCTTGCCATTTTCACCAGCGCGCGACCCCTTTGAAAGCTCCTGTTAGCTGCGAAAAGTATGCACTTTCCACAGCGCACCGCTTTGTATAAGATACTTCTTAGCTGCGGAAAGTAATAACTTTCAACAGCGCGCCATATCAATTGAAACCACTCCTTAGCTATGGAAAGCATGTACTTTCCACAGTGCGCCACCCGTGACTGATTGTCAAACCTTTTAAGATTTGTCACTTTCAACAGCGCATGAACCGCTGAAAAGAGCTCCTTAGCTGTTGAAAGTGGGCACTTTCCACAGCGCACAATGAATCTTTGAAAACACATTAGCAATAGCCATGATATCCACTACAAAATTCAACCGAAAGAATGGTTTCATTTTGGGAGTTAACAGTTGAAGAGGCGGGTTTTCAGGCCCGTAATCCTTCTCTCCTAGTGTGAAAAGTGTTGTTGAAGAGGTGGGTTGTCATTCCCATAAGCATTCTCTCTAGGTGAGAGAATCCCTGGGAACTTAATTTCCAAAGTGCCAATTGCAACAATAGGGCTCGAAACTTCCTGTCTGGCTTGTTATTGATTCCTAGAAAGGAAGTGGAGCATCCGATGTGGCACACTTCCTGGGTGGGACAAGCATGTGGGGAATTAGAGATTGTAGCTGGTTGGAGTTGACACTTAAATTTGAGCATCATTTTTGTTTAGTATACTAGTCTGGTATATGAATACCTTTTTTCTCAAGTGGAGTTTAATCCCAGCTCGAGGGTGTCATGTTGTGAGTTTGTGGGAAACAAAGTCTATGGTTGGGAGGAAATTCAGAGGTTTGTAAGTAGTTGTTGGATCATTTATATCAGATAAGTGTTCATCCAATGCTTGTTTTAATTATTGTATGAATGAATAAGTATTCCTTGGATGGGTATTTGTTGTGCTATTTATATTTAGTATGTTGTTTTTAGACTTGTACATGGACTATGTTTACATATTACTTGTTATGAGTATTTACTATTGAAGTTCTCATCGAGCAATTGCTGGTAGATTTGCACAGGAACTGGTAATTATACTTCTCAGTCATGAGTAATGGATTTTGGGATTATACTTTGGTATATTTGTTGCCAAGAATGCTTAGGAATGTGTAATCATTGCATGAGCAGTGTCTATGTAATTAAATGTGTGTGAACATAAAGTGCATAGATGAAACTATTAGTAGGTCGACATTCTGTCTGACAAAATCACTAAACAAGGTTTAGCTCTATGAACTATGATAATTACGAAGTAAAGCGAAAAATTGAGATATTTCAGTTGATGGAAGAAGGATTATAGATTTATGGAAGGCCTGGTAACCTTAGAAATATCTTGGAAGAAATCGTGGAGCCACTAAGTCCAAGTTCAAATTGTTTAATCATGGAGAACACCGTGTATTCCCTAGATAAATTTGCAACCATTGATTTCGACACAATGAATTGATCTTGGCCATTTATCGAGGTCCTAATGTACAAGGACTTGTCGATAATCGGGGTCATTGTTGACCGTTGGATTCATCAGAGGAAAATCGAGAGATCTTGGCTATTGATCGGGGTCCTCATGTATGAGGACTTGTCGGGGAACCATAATGATGTCAGTCATAGGATCCATTGGAGGAAACTTGGAGAGATTGTGACTATTAATTGGGTACACAATCATCGGGGTGTTGGAGGACAGGGACTCGTGTGAAGTCCGAAAACGAAGAACTCTGATGGTCGTTAGATCTATCGAGGTCGATACCTAAGATCATGACCGTTGATTGCATAGGTTTCTTTGGAGCTACCTTGGTTAAGGTACTTCGATGGGGCGACCCCAAGAAGTTTTCATGACCATTGATTGGGGTGCAAAGTGAGAGGTTAAGTCGTCGATCCCGGTGGTCCTTCGGGACGAGGCCAAGAGGAGGGTGACTTCATAATGAAAATGATGATGTCAGGTCTCCCAATATGCAAAGGAAAAATGTCGTGATATAAACCTTCCGATCAAGAGGGGTGCAGAGAGATCTCGTCCGTCCATCGAAGCTAGCATATTTGGAGTATTGGAATTATGGGGAGTGCAAGAGATCTGAAGGAGGTCCTCTAAAAGGAGATCTGGATCATTGATCCATCGATTCAGGATCTAATATCAATCATCCAATCTCTAGAGCCAAGTAATATCGAAGATTGTGGACGAAACTACGGTAGTCGTTAGATCCTCTTGCAAGGATTCTCAGTCGTAGATATCATGTTAAGAGAAAGGGGTCATAACCCTATGGTAAACTTAATTAGTGATCTCACAATCATGAGATTATCTTAGCTAATATTCTTGTAATTCCCAAGACCGGATTCTGAAGGTTCATATTGCATGATGAAAGACCCAATATCCAGTGCTCGGTGGTGATGTGGCATGTGACAAGTGGTCCACGTTTCATGACGAGGGAAGGACACGTGCCATCCTAAGGAGGTGCCACATAAATTTGGTCGAATTGGACCAAGGTCTGCAAGGAAAATGAGTGACATGTGTCAAGAGGTACACGTGCCATGTGTCATGCCCTATGTCACACCCCTTATTATACCATGTTCCAGTAGAGGATTTTTTGATGAGTCAAGTGCGGGCCCGACTGAAGGTGAGTACCCTTAGGGTAATGTCATTATATCATGATCATAGCATCTAGAGAGGATAGACCTTCCCCTTGATCTGAGTCAAGGAGAGTCAATCAACCCCATACCACCGGGGATATTTGTTACTTCAACAGGCTGGGAAGTCTTGTGCCTGGTGCCCTGGTGGCCACATGTTGTACTAGGACCAAAGGTAGGTGTTGTCGCCCTAATTTGGCCTAAACCTTTGAATGGGTGAGAAGAGACAGAACCATCGGATTGAGAGTCGACCTCCACCATAGATTTTAGTCAAGATGGTTAGTTGGATCCCAGTTTGTCAGAGAGGTTTCGATGCCTGGTAAGTCATAGGGTCCTGTGGTCCGGTACTCGGTGACTACATGTTATGATTTCATTAAATGATGATTGGAGGTGCGCAATAGAACCACCTGTCCAGGACGTTAGCGCATACCATATCGAACATCGTGGAATACAATTTAAGCAGACCCTCCCAGTGGGTCAATGGTCTGATGACTTGACATGATGTTGTAAGGTGTCTCCTAACCAATGCACCAAAAAAAGGTGGTGCCATATGATGGGGCTATGTACCCTGGGTGCCAACTCATCCCAGATTGGGCCTCTTGGGCTATACAAATAGTGAAAAGGGATGAGAGTCAGTGAACTAAATGGTTTGATGGCTAGGTGGCAGGTGCCACGCTGTCGACCAGTCAACCACCATGCCTTGCAGGTAGGAAATGTTAGTGCCACGTCGGATGGGAACAATGAAATGGATCCAAATGGATGCCACATGGAAATATGGATGCATTTGGCCAAGAAAGGCCCAGAAACTTCAAAGGCCCATAACGTTTAATCCAAAGCTCAATTTTGAGCGTGGCGACAGTCATTAGAAAGCTCTGGATGAGCAAAACCAATTTATGAAGTCTAATTGAGGATATGGATAGATGGAAAAATAAAAAAAAATTGAGACCCCATCCATCAGAAAGTACATAAGGAGTTAATTATGTTACAAAGTGTATCAAAACTACAGCGTCAACACTGAGCCTGCATGGGCTAATTAACAAAGTGCAAAACCATATTGTTTTTTATTCTCTGAAAACAGAGGAATGTTGTTCTCACTTGGTGGAATAGTAAACACTCCTACAAGAGTGGGATTGTGCTGATAAGCATTATTGGTTAAATTTGAATGTCAAGTGGCATAATCTTGTTAAGGACTTCTTAAGTTCAGATAATGAATGAACTGGTTGTTGTAATGATGGGTTGTTGGATCTATGACAAATATGATTGCTATTAAAAATATGATAAGCCGTGTGTGCATAAATACTATTGTTAAGAGGACTAATAGATAAAAAAAAAGTGCACAAATGGTGTTGTAATACATATGGTAATGAATAAGCATATTTAAAACATGCAAATAGGTTTATTATAACCTTTGGTTGATTGCAAGGCATGGTCTGTTGATGGATCATTTTGGTCAATTATGACTAGGTATCAGTAGGAGAGTAAAAGCATGATTGAAAATCTAATAATGTCTTTGTGTGTAGCCGAAAAAGGATGAGATATAAGGACTAATGAAAGATTGATCTAAATCCTCGTTAGGAAGTACTGAGTATTTCAAGCTGACCATTGGGTTAGATTGACATCCAGAGGTGGATGGTAGCCATAAAGGTATGGATGGGTATGCTCATATAGCAGTAAAAGAGAATCTTAAAAAAATATTTCTTTGGTAAAAAGGTCTATTGACCAAGGATGGTATGAGGCATGACAGGAAGTTGGATTTGGGCATTCTATTGCCTTGTGTAATAATGAAATTTCCAGATTGTGATTCTATCTTCAGAATACCTTTATAGTAGTTGGACCAGAATGGTTTCTTGTTGGCTATTTCCATAAGGAAGTCAACATAAGTAAGAGTATGCTTGAGAAGATGGACAAGTAGATGATTGTAAGATCTCTTCAAGAGGGTTGATATTAAGATCAATTAAGTATGAATGAATAATATAAAAACAACTTTTGGGTCCCTTAAGAATTTGTTGATCATTAGAATGAGTTGATGTGCAACATTGAAAACCCTTAATGAAAATACTTGTTTAGAAAATAATCCCAAAGGACAATTATTCCTATCCAATATGGATGCTAGGTGGGAAAGCCATCAACAACACATGATAAGGCCTGTAGATTTGATCCATATAGAATTTCAAAGAATGGAAATATGGAAGGGTGGATTTTACAACTTATGAAAGAATTGGACCTGGTGTCAAGGATGAATAGAGGCACTTGAAGGAAAAGTGTTATGTCAAGAAATCTACTCATGATAATCATAGTGCTCAAAGGAATCAGGGCACAAGAGTGAGGTAAGTACTTAGTGAAGTAGTGAAGGTCCATTCACTATAAAGGATGTCAATGTGAAGATAAATTAGTATATTGTGGAAGACATATTCTAAAAGATTGATATGTCAAATGTTATCTTTCTAATAGATACACATGGAGTATATACTTGGAGATAAGGGAAACATCTTCAAGGATCAATTTTGTAATTTTGGGGGTAGTTCCACCATTATTATTAGAATGGTATAGTGTAATTATGGAAAGAATGTTAGAACTTCAAAGGTGAAGTAGTGAAGGTGCACGCAATCTAAAGCAATGTCAGCAGACGGTCCAAAAGTAATGCCACATGTGCAAAGTGGATATAGAAGTATACAACCATACTTTTTAGGAAAGGAATTACATAAATCTAAGTGAGTTATAGAATGGAATAAGTCCAAGAACAAATAGAGAAAGTAGGAAAAAGGTACTACTAAGTGGATGACAAGTGATTTGAGTTTAAGACAATACTCAAAGAGTAGTGGAAACAATGAAGAGATTGTTGATGCGTGAGAAAATATTGGGTATAGCTCAAGAATGATGAATACATTCCAAAGTAGGTTGGGATAACCAAATAAAAAGGATCCCAAGCATGAAGGTGATTTTCCTGAAGGGAAAATCAATAAGGAATCCTGAAGAAGAAAATGGTTCTAAGTTTAGCCTAGTAAGAAAGAGAGATGGTACATGAGAGAACCATCTCAAGTAGAAAGGGCCAGGGATGATTTTAAGGATGGAAATTTATTTTAAAATGTAGAAACCTTGGCGAATCTTACTAATCCTTCATATGCCAACTATAAATGATTGCCGATATTTTTGTAAAAATATTCAAATTTCTAAGGATTTTATATAGTTTTAATAAAATTTGGGTGATTTTTAAGGTAAAATAATTTTATCCTATAGAATTTGGGCGAATCATTTTTAAAATAGCGAATCTCGTTTTTGGAAAAACCATGGAAAATTATCCCATGAGAAAAATTTAGCCCCTAAAATCATCCCTGGAAAGGGTCCATTGGTGTTACTCCAAGAGGATGGAAGCACCACTGGAGTTCATGGTGTCTGGTAAGGGTAATGTTGATTACTCTAAAAGTGATATCTACAAATCTTGAAGGAGAAGAGGTCATATGTGCAGAAATAATTAACTATGCCAGTTGGGTTGAGATTTAATGGGTCTAGAAAGAAGAAGATAATGGTTCAAGAAATCACCAGAACTAGAGTGATTTAGTGAGGGAAAGTTGAATCAATTGGT
>SNQJ01S0000236.1:249707-269848 GCA_010110895.2 Picea sitchensis | reverse complement strand
GAAGCGGGTTGTGAGGCTCGTATGCTACCGAAGAAGTTGGTTGTCGGGCCCGTATGATGTTGAAGAGGCGGGTTGGCAAGCCCGTAAGCCTTCTCTCCTAGTGGGAGAAGTGTTGTTGAAGAGGCGGGTTGTCAAGCCCGTAAGAATTCTCTCCATGTGAGAGACTCTCTAGGAATTGAATTTCCAAAGTTCCAATTGTAGCTACAGGGCCTACGACTTCCTGCCTGGCTTGTTGTTGAAGCCTGGAAAGGAAGTGGGGCATTTGATGGGGAAAACTTCCTAAGTGGGACAAGCATGTGGGGAATTAGAGATTGTAGTTGGATGAAGTTGGCACTTAAATATGATCATTACTGTTTTTTTAGCAAACTGGTTTGGGATAGGAACCCCTTTTTTCTTAAGTGGAGTTTAAGCCCAGCTCGGGGGTGACCTGTTGTGACTTTTTGGGCAGCATATTCTATGGTTGGGAGGAAAGTTGGAGGTTTGCAAGCAGTTGTTGAATCATTTATATCAGATAAGTGTTCATCCAATGCTTGCTTTAATTATTGTATGAATGATTATGTATTCCTTGGATGGGTATTTGTTGTGCTATTTATATTCAATATGTTGTTGCTAGACTTGTATTGGGACTATGTTTATATATTACATGTTATGAGTATTTACTGTTGAAATTCTCATCGAACAATTGTTGCTAGATTTGCATAGGAACTGGTAATTATACTTCTCAGTCAGTAATTATAATTTATTACCTTGACAAGATGGGAGGTCCGGTGTCGAGTTCCTTGGTGGCCACATGCCGCACAAGGACCAAAGGAAGGTGTCGTTTCCCTGATTGGGCCTAAACCTTTTAATGGGCGTGAAGAGCCAAAAATGTCAGATTGAGAGTCAACCTCCATCGTCAATTTTATTCAAGATGGCCATTCAGACCCATAGTTGTCGAAGAGGTTTCGATGCCTGGTGAAGTTAGAGGTTCCAGTGGTTCGGTACCCAGTGACTATGTGTCACAATTTCATTAAATGGTGATTGGAGGCGTGCAATAGGACCACGTGTCTAGGAAACTAGCACATACCAGATTGAATGTTGTGGAATAAGGTTTAAGAAGGCCCTCTCGGTGGGCTGATGGTCCCGCGACACGACGTGACATTGTAAGACATTGCCTAACCAATGCACCAAAAATACTTGGCGTCATATGATGGGGCTATGTACCCTGGGCGCTAACTTGTCCCAGATCGGGCCTCTTGGGCTATACGAATAGTGAAATGGGTCAAGAGTCAGTGAACTAAAGGGTCTGATGACCAGGTGGTAGGTGTCACGTTGACACCTAGTCATCCACCACGCCTTACAAGTAGGACACATCGGATGGATACAATGACGCGGAGCCACATGGATGCCACGTGGCAGTATGGATGTATTTGGCCGATAAAGGCCAAAAAACTTCAAAGGGCCATAAATTTTTATCCAGAGCTCAGTTTTGAGTGTGGCGACAATCATTAGAAAGCTCTCGATGAGAAGAACCAATTTATGAATTCTAATTGAGGATATGAATAGATGGAAAAAAAATAAAAATTGACACCCCATCCCTTAGAAGGTACATAAGGGGTCATGTATGTTACATATGTTCTTATTTGATTAGCCTTAAATACCAGTTTCACCTTTATGTTGTTAACATGTATCACATTCAGACACAAAGGTGCAGATGTTTTGTTTCATACCTTCCCAGAAAGAAAAGAATGTTTGACTCATTCATAAGTTTTGGTAAATCTTGAATGGCTAGTTGTGGGTGAAGCATGAAGCTCAGAAAGCACCATGGATTTAAKTTGTGACTGCTTTCTTAAACATAGACGACCTTTGTAGAAAAGCTCTTCATTGTGCCAAGAGTACCMTGGAGAAGCTTGAGAATGATGTTGCAATTGTTGTATCAGGCGAGAAAGTTTGGGGTCTTGCAACCATTCCTRGCGAACCACTTGGAGCCAATATGGTACAATGAAGGAGAGGGAAAAGAGGSACTCTTCTTATTCATAMTTCCAAGAAAGAGCATCAACAACCAGATTTTCTTTTCCCTTCTTGTAAATGATCTCATAATCATATCCAAATAGCTTGGTCACCCATTTTTGTTGCTTCGGGGATGAAATTCATTGTTCCACAAAGTAATTAACGCTATGATRATMAGTTTTAGTTTGGAAGTGTTTCCCCAATAGATAAGGATGCTAGAGATCCAATGCATGTAGAATAATCCYAAATGTCTCTTCGGAAGTTGTTTTCTATTGAAAKCCAAAAGTTGACCATCTTGCATGTGGACTGCCCCAATTCCTTTCCTTGAAGCATCACATTCTAGGACAAAAGTCTTGGTGAAGTTGGGTAGTGCCAGGATAGGAGTCGTGCATATAGCCTCTTTCAAGGCGTGGAAGGATTGATCAACTACTGGAGTCCAAGTGAAAGAATTCATTTTAAGGAGAGAAGCGAGAGGTGTTGCAATTTCACCATAATTCTAAACAAACTTGCGATAATAACTCATTAAACCCAGAAAAACACACAAGCTCTTAAGATTTTTAGGGTGAAGCCAGTCCTTCATAGCTTCAATTTTTTTAGGATCCTATTGTAGGCCATCCTTTTCGATAATGTGACCCAGGTACTTCAATTTTGAGGCTCTAAAGGTACATTTAGATTGTTTGAGGAAACATTTGTGCTAAGAGAGTAGATGGAGAACTTGATCCACATGGGTGAGATGGGATTTCCAATCTTTACTATAGATGATAATACCATCAAAGAAAACTAAGACAAAATGATGGAAGAAAGGACTAAAGACATGATTCATGATACTTTGAAAAGTGGAGGGAACATTACACATGCCAAAGGGCATGACCAAGAACTCATAGTGACCCTCATGAATTCTAAATGCAGTCTTGGGAATTTCTTCCTTTTTCATACGTATATGGTGGTAGCTAGAACAAAGATCAAATTTAGTAACACAATGAGCACCACTCAATTCATCCAACATGTCATCAATGACAGGAATGGAAAATTTGTCTTTGATGGTGAGTTTGTCGAGGGTGCGAAAGTCGGAACACATGCACCAAGTGCTTTCTTTCTTGAGTAACATGACAACAGGAGAAGAATAAGGGATAGTACTAAGATGGATAACACCCTCTTCGAGAAATTCTTGAACAATTTTCTCAATTTCATTCTCATGGGAAAAGGGTTGACGATAAGGGAAAACATTAGGAGGAAGATTGCCTAGTACTATAAGCTTGAAGTTTTTTAGGATCCTCCTGTATGCCATCCTTGTCGATAATGTGACCTAGGTACTCCACTTTTGGGGCTCCAAAGGCACATTTAGACTGTTTGAGGAAAAAATTGTGCTAAGAGAGTAGATGGAGAACTTGATCCACATGGGTGAGATGGGATTTCCAATTTTTACTATAGATGATAATACCATCAAATAAAACTAAGGCAAAATGACGAAAGAAAGGATGAAAGACATGATTGATGATACTTTTGAAAGTGGAGGGAGCATTACACGCGACAAAGGGCATGACCAAGAACTCATAGTGACCCYCATGAATTCTAAATGCAGTCTTGGGAATTTCTTCCTCTTTCATATGTATATGGTGGTAGCTAGAACAAATATCAAGTTTAGTAAAGCAATGAACACCACTCAATTCATCTAATAGGTCATCAATGACAGGAATGGGAAATTTGTYTTTGATGGTGTGAAAGTCGGAACACATGCACCAAATTCCTTCTTTCTTGAGTACCATGACCATAGGAGAAGAATAGAGGCTGGTACTAGGATGGATAACACCCTCTTMGAGCAATTCTTGAATAATTTTCTCAATTTCATTCTCATGGGAAAATGGTTGACGATAAGGGAAAACATTGGGAGGAAGATTGCTTAGTACTAGAGGAATGGAATGATCATGAATGCCACGAAAAGGAGGAAGTACATGGGGAGTGGTAAAAATAGCTTGGTGTTGGGAGAGTATAGATTGGAGGTCATGATGCACAAAGGGTGTATCAACTGCTTGAATCGAATGGAGTTGGGAAATAATACTAGAATTACCTTTTTGAGGAGATTTTCCATTCGATGGGAACTGATGATCTCAAGGGAGATTTTCGTGATGCCTTGGAACTTATGCTATTGTCCCTCATGTTGGAATTGCATGCTTAACTCCTTAAAATTCATGAGGATGGGGTCGAGAGTGCATAACCATTCTTCACCGAGAACAATGTCACAATTTCCCATGTCGATAACAAATATATGAGATTTCAAGTGGTACTGATCAATTTGGAGGTGCACATTTTCACAATGCCCCCCACATTTCATGGAACTGCCATTGGTAATCATGATTTGAAAATTATTGGGATATAGCAATTTGTTTCTTGGGCAATGTAGAGATGAATAAAATCATGGGTGTTGCCATTATCAACTAGGATTATGACCTTCTAATGCTCTTCAAAAACATCCTAAAAAATGGCCACAAAAATCTTATGTTCCTTACACTTGTGCCCCAAAAAATATTTGTTGTCACAATTATAGAAAAGACCCTTTAGTTGGCATTCAACCATTTATGCCCGGGTTAATTTCTGGATCTTGAGTGGAGTGGCAGGACGGGTGGGGTTTGTGAGTTTAGGGAAAGGAATAAAGGAGGGTTTTCTGGTTTGGGAGGAGACAACCCATTGTTCTTCCTTAGATCATTTAGTAGCTTCCAACCAAATATGGGGGTGAGCCATTAGGACGTGGGAACATATTTCATCCTTTAGGCCACTGATAAAGCATTTCTTGAAAAACCATCTGACATGCTCTTCATGCGGAAAGCCAAGTGCTCAAAGGAAGCTATAAATTCTTCCATTGTGTCAGAGTGTTTCAACTTGGTTAAACGACCTAATTGGTGGGTGTCGGTGTCAAAGCATTTGTAAGGCTCTGCAACAAACTGTGTCCAAGCCACATACCCTTGGTATGCATTTTTATACCATTTCCACAATTTCCAATGTTTAGGATCCATAAATAGTGTTCCATTTGAGTGACCCAACCCATGGGATCTGAGCCATCAAATTATCCACCTCCACTCTAGGAAGACGTAGGCCATGTTGAAAGTGGCTAGAATGAAATGACGTGGAATGGGAGGATTTGGTGTCCTCTAGGTTATAAGGTGGTATAGAAGAGAGAGGATCTTGGGATTTCTTAAGAATTGCTTTCAAGTTGTTCATTGCTTCTTAGGATTACTGACACATTGCGGTCAATTGGGTCACTACTGCTGGAAGTTCTTCTAGTGAAATCAGTTAGGAATTTATGGTAACAATGTTGGAAGTAAGGTTGGAGATAGTTTTCATGGTTTTCTCATGGCCTTTGTCCAAGGCAATGTTGTGGTTATCAAATTCTTAGTTGCGGGTGTGGGCCATTGGGGAGGGAAAGGGGTAGGTGGGTCTACACAAAAAAGGGGTTACTGGTGAAGGGCATCAGGACGATCAGTGCAAAGAGAGGAATTCAATGGAAAGGGTGTCGGGAAGGGTGGGAGGGTCCAGAGAAAAAAAAAAGGCTTATAAGTGATAGGTACCACAACGATCAGGGCGAAGCGGGGAATCCAGTGAGATAGGTCCCCAAATAAGGGTGCCAATGGGACCACTATACTTTTTTTACTCCTACAAAGTTATACATCGACCTCAAGAATACTGCAGTGATGGAATGCCCAAATTGTTAATGGGGAAAATTGTGTAGGAATTTCGCAACCAAAATACATGAGGCATAGTTGTGTGGAAAAATATCCCTTCTGTTCTTTTTCTATTGTATTTCGTTCCCAAGGGTTAAGGTTTTTAGGATTCTTACAGAAAAGGGTTTTCCTTGTGTTATAGCTCTTTGATATATGTGCATGGTCGAACAGTAGTACTCAACCCAATATCTTAGGGCACCAACTAAGGAGGCTCAATCGTACCCTTAGTTGTACTACCCGATTACCTAGGTACTAGAGAGTATTTTCCCGAGTGTTGTTCTTAGTGTCACTATAGTAGTTAGGCGATCGATTGGATAATCTAGAGTCGGTTTCAAGAGACCTGGGGGACTCCCAATATACCTGACGGTACGTGGGAGTGATGGCCATGTACAAATTTCATCCAATGTGGTACTACTCGAAGGGGTACCAAGAGGGGTTACAAAGGTTTCCAACAAGGTGAAATGTTTGTTTCGAGTAACCCCATGAAACTGTATGTATTTCCTATGTGTAGTCTTCTCCAACTACAATTTTACCCACTGAATGACATATCTTTATGCTTTAAAGACCTTGACAATACACGTCTCTACCCTGGAAAAAAAATCCCACAATTTCTGCTGCGGAAAGTGTTATGATACCACTTGTAAGGTACCAGATGTATTATAATAAGCATAAACAAAAATATTGCAACAAATACCAGCAGAACAACAAAAAAATGAGAATAACAACACCGACAATAACACATTTATTGAATGAAAGTAATGTTCACTTGTCTCTTCGAGGGGGAAACCTACAACAAAGCAACGCTCTATTACAATAATTTTCAAGACAAGACTTTCCCATCCCTTCTACTTCTATTTATACTAATTCTATCTTCTAAAGAACATTATAGAGGAAGATCTTTCTAGAAGCATAAGCTTCTATTAAGTCTTCTCACAACTGACTTGTTCACATTATAAAATAGGCCTTATTTACTAATGTTGGCCTTCATTACATAGAAAACATATTATTCTACCTACGTGAGGGGTTAGGGAGGTTAGGTCCCTAACATTATTCCTTTGTATTTCTTGTAGCTATTGTTTCTTCTACTACTGTATCATCCTTTGTTGTAGATTGTACTTGCAAAATAATTGTTTTGTACTAGGAGATACTTCTTGTCTTGATGTATGGAATCTATATCTATTTAGTTAACTCATTTATTGTATATTCATATTTTTTAGTATGATCTTCCTCTGGTTGGTACCTGGGTGCCAGTCAACACCAAATGTGTGAGCTGCTCATACATAACACTTCAAAATATACATTAAAAGATAATCAAACATGAAGAAATTAATTGACAGTTGAGAGGAAAGTTCGGATCTACTCTCCTGAGTTCAGATCTTGTTCTCTCTAATCTTGATTGAAATATAGTGTTTTCGGGCTCCTGGGTTGTCGACAATACATCAATGTTTAATCCTGAAAACTATGCCAACTAGTGAGGAATCTCCTAAATCTTATAATTGAGAAGTTGTATCTCTCGACGACCTTTCCAATGGTATAAAGAGTGTGTGAAACATGTTTCAGAGTAAAAAATTATGCAGCAAAGATCATTGTGAGCTAGCTCCAGGAGATTCTATGCTAGCCATGCTCTTCCAAAGTCAAAAGGTTCCCGATGATTCTTTCCAAGCAGAGATCCTTTATAGAATCCATTAGGGGGGAAAACTTTAGGTAAACCAAAAACCATATTTGAAGTTGTCATTGATTGTAGAATTAAAAAATTCAAGTGTCTGAGTCATTCATGCCAAGTTTGACTTTGTTCGTCAATGTGAGAAACAAGCTTAGTTGATTTAGATTCGGGTCGAGTCATGTCACAAAATTTATACAAACTGTCCTTTGGGTCGAGAAACCCTCTGGTGACAATTGACCGACCTTTCTTCAAATCTTAAACAAATAGCCAATCTAGCCAAAACTCCATAATTGTACTTGTTTGTGTTAACTGAGAAACAAACGACATATTGGAACTAAGGTTCGATACATGATAAATGTCAACAATTCTCCCATGTCGGAAACACTACCTTGACCAACAATATGGAGAGAAAAATCACCAGCAACAAAAATCTTCCTCTCCTCGGACTCATTCAAGGAGGTGAACAAGGAAGCATCCTTAGCCATGTAATGAGTGTACCCAAAGTCGATTACCCATTCGTTCTACGCATAATAAGACAACAAGGCTTGAGAAATTTTGACTTGTAAAGTGAAATTATCAATGGGTCGGCGAACGTCAAACATGTCTCCTTCAAGGTGTTTAACCTTCTCCTCTAAATTGTCTCTCTTGTTGTAGTAGACCTTCTCCACATGTCCAGTGTTTCCATAGTACTGACATGTCTTCTTCTTTCGGATTTGATGGGGTGCATCTGTCTACCATTTTGGTTTATGGTCGAACCATCCATGTCTCTATATAGGTGTATCAAACCGTCCTCTTTCCTTGTGATTTGACTTTCCCTTTTCCTTGATCAAGTAGACTTGATGTTTACCACCAAGATTTCCTTTGTTAAGCAATCTGTGTTGATCGATGATTAAAAGGGCACATAAATATTCAAACGTATATAATTCAACTTTTTTTAGTTTTATACATCTTTCCTTTAATAAAATTTACTTAACACAATATATAAAACTTCCCATAAAAATATAATTTATAATTAAAACATAAATTTTAAATACTTTAAATTGCAATCCTTTAAATACTCTTTTACTCAAAAGATCAAAAGAATAATTCAACTTTTCTTATTTTTATAAATCTTAATTTATCGAAATTTATTTTAACATGATGTATAAAACTAAAACCTTGTAAAACTTCAATAAATAGAGCTCTCATAAATACTATCTCACAAACATAAAACCAAGTTTAAAATATATAAAACTTCAATCACAACCCCGCCTTACCCTAAATTAGTAAATCTTACCACTATAAGTATAGGCATGGTATTAGCCAGATGGGTGATACAGCTATGAGTTTAGCTCTTATTTCATTTTTAGATTTTGGTATATCACATGGATGGTTGATGCCCACATATTTTAAAAGCCAATAGCATATGCTTCAATAATGGGAGAATTTTTAGAGGGAAGAGATGTCTTTTCCATATCGTGTGCATGGTTTGTGTCCACAAAACATGGATAATGTACTTGGCCCCTCGTAAGATGTTATAAAGTTTGTACTAAATGTTTATCACTTCTCCACGTATAATATGATGTTTTTGAAGTAACTTATGTTTCAAGTATAAATATCATTGAATGTATTGTGAAGTTCTATGATGTGGATTTTTATAGTGGTATAAAATGATATTTGTAAGTATTTAAAAATTATTACAAATAAAACAAAATTATGTATATTTAATTGTATAAATAAGTTTTATATTGTTGCAAAAATTTCATAAGCTATATATATTTACATGGTGGTGTAGGTCATATAGTAGGTCATAAAATAGGGAGACAACTTCAATTTTGCGTTCAATAATTGTTTTTCTTATTTGTATGTTCTTTTGTCATTATAAGTTTTTTTTAAACAACATAAGCAATCAAGTAGAATATATAATCATAATCCATCATCATTTTTAAAGATTGTCCTTGATGTGACATGGCATGGATATAAAGAAAGTAGCCTTTTTAGTATATATATATATATATGATAGAAAGTGAAGTTTTATGTGGGGTATTAGTTTTCTTTTGAAACAAGATATGAAATGTTTATTGACCAAGATTTGATTAGATGGTAAAGTGGGAGTGTTTTATAGTCACATCGGGTACAAATCTCTTAAAGACATTTTTTTTTTCCATTGTGGATCATTACATCTATGCAAATTCCATTTTAAATGATTTGGGTCGTTGTCTCATCTTGCAAGTGGGAAAATTAGGGAATTATGTTGTCTTGTATCTACAAGCATGTTGATTGGTGTGTTAGGGTGTCTTGTTTGTGCAACTATGTCAATTATGGTGTTGGGTCATCTTGCTTGTGCGACCAAGCCAATTGGGGCATTAGGTTGTCTATGCAAGTGGGTCGATTAGGGCATTACGCATCTCATATGTGCAAGTGGGTTGATTGAGGTGTTGGGTTGTCTTGCCTATACAAGTGGGTGGATCAAGGCATTGGGTTGTGTTTCCTATGTAAGCGAGTTGATTGGAGTGGTTGGTCATCACACTGTGCAAGTGAGTCAATTGGGGAGTTGGTTCATCTTGCATGTGTAAGTGGGGGATTGGGGTTATTAGGTTGTCTCACTTGTGCAAGCGAGTTGATTAAGGCATCATATCATATTGCATGTGTAAGTAGGATGATTGTGGCATTGCATTGTCTTTCCTGTGCAAGTAAATTGGGGCACTATGTCATCTCACCTATGCAAGTGAGTTGACTAGGTCATTGGGTTGTCTTACCTAGCATGGTGGTCAATGGGGGTGTTCAATCTTCTCCTTGTGTAAGTAGGTCAATTAGGGTGTTGGGCCACCTATGCATGCACATTGTACAAGTGGGCCAATTGGGGTTTGAGGTCGTCTCTTTTGTGTAAGTGGGTTGATTGCGGTGTTCGGTTGTCTCACTTATACAAGTGGTTCGATTAGGGCATTGGCTTGTTTCCCTTGTACAAGTAGGTCTATTGAGACATTGCACCATGTTCCTTGTTCAAGTGGACTTATTGGGACATTAGGTCCTATGAATGCACAAGTGAGCTAAGTAGTGCGTTGCACTATCTTACTTGTATGAGTGAGTCAATTAGGGAATTCAACCATCTCACTTATGTAAGTGGGATAATTGGGGCATTAGATCACTCATTGTGAGATAGTGTTATCAAGAATGCCAAAATATTTACAACCACAAAACATTGTTGTAGTTGCTCGCAATGATGTAATTTGAGACATAACTCCCTTAATATAGTTTTGTAAAATTTGGGTGGTATTTATCAAATTGAATATGTTTAAGAGGGGTAAAGATAAATTTTGTGAGGCACGACTTATTTTCATCCTTGCATTATATGAATGTAGTATCAAGGTGGTAGGTCAAACATGGTGGACTATATGGTTAGTTTCCATGCAACATCACTTAGTATTCACTTGTGATGCATGTGGAGAGACCACCATGTGGTAAGTACTACCATATGATCGGGTGATAAATAGTGTGTAGCTTGAGGGTTGCAAGTGATGATATTTATCCTCACCAATTTAAAAGACATGTTAGAAAGTGACACATTATAAGCATTATCCAACATGGCCCAGAAAACTTTATTCTTGTCAAAATTAGGTAAATCAGAGAGGGCATAGTCCTTGGCTGTTTAAGGATTTTTGAAGGTTTTGGATGTGATACATAAACCTTCAAAACCCATATGATGGGGTCATAAATCATGTGTAGCTTGAGGGTTGATTGTGATGATATTTATCCTCATCGAGTTAAAAGACATGTTAGAAAGTGGCACAATATAAACATTATCCAAAATGGCCTAGACAACTTTATTCTTGTCAAAATCAAGTAAATCAAAAAGGGCATGGTCCTTGGCTATATAAGGATTTTTGAAGGTTTTGGGTGTGATACATAAACCTTCAAAACCCATATGATGGGGTGATAAATAGTGTGTAGCTTGAGGGTTGCATGTGATGATATTTATCCTCACCAATTTAAAAGACATGTTAGAAGGTGGCACAATATAAGGATTATCCATAATGGCCTAGAAAACCTTATTCTTGTCAAAATCAAGTAAATCAGAGAGGGCACAGTCCTTGGCTATTTAAGGATTTTTGAAGGTTTTGGGTGTGATACATAAACCTTCAAAACCCATATGATGGGGTGATAAATCGTGTGTAGTTTGACGATTGCATGTGACGATATTTATCTTTGACAATTTAAAAGACATGTTAGAAAGTGGCACACTATAAGCATTATCCAAAATGGCCTAAAAAACTTTATTCTTGCCAAAATGAGGTAAATCAAAGAGAGCATAGTCCTTAACTATTTAAGGATTTTTTGAAGGTTTTGGGTGTGGTACATAGACCTTCAAAACCCATAGAGGTGTGAAGAAACTATGCCCCTCAAATTATGTCAAAAAAGTATATTTTTAAATATGAGATATCACATTTTTGACAAAAATCCAAAATAAATTTGCTTGTGAAAATTACCATGACCATGAATTGTGATTTTTCCCACCACAAAATACTATTCTAACATAAAATCTAGTTTCTAAATACATCTAAATAACCAAAATCAATACGATTTTAACCATCTTAAAATCATTGAATTTCAACAAATATCACCAACAATAATACAATATAAATGCTTTTTTTTTAATTATTAAAAATAATATGAATCCCAATGATCAAACTGCCATTTTTCCCCATATCCATGGCACTGACCTTAAAAAATAAAAAAACCACTTTAGATAATCCTTCTACGCCGTTAAAATTTTAAGGACAAAAAGGAGTTGGAAATTGACAACCAAATGATGTTATGGTTTGATTCGACTAGTGGTTTGACCAATCAATCTGTGTCTCATCACAATGTCCAATGTGAGCACCATAACAGCATGTGTGGATGATGATAATTTTCTAGATACATGGGCCCCTTTTGTACTTACCACACCTTTTATTTTAAATGTTCAGCATTGGTATGAGAGATACTCACACAACATGGGCTGAGCTGGGCCTGGGGAATCCTCCCCTCCCAGGAGGAAGAAAAGGTGGGTGTACCTCCCTGGCTTTTGGCTTTGTTGGAGGTCTCAGGTTCGACACCCGGCCCGTCCATCCATCCATCCCTTCCCAGCAGTTAGTAGCAGTTGGTTGTTGTGGTGGGTGCCAGATTCGATTCATGAATCAGTCTCAGTCTCCATATGTCAGAAGGAATCGAATGGATTCCTTGTCACCACTAATCCGTTCACATGGTAATGGTGGTCATTATAAGAGACCTCTGCTCTTCCTTCCTACCCACGTGCGACCCAGCGATTTTGCCGCAAGTACATACGCCGTCCGACCTCCGTTCCCTCAACTTGCAGCCGTATAAATATGAGGTGTGGGGCGGGGGTGAAAAGGCTCTGACTCACTGTCCTTCCGTCAAGTGAAATCGAGTGGCAGGTCCATAAATAAATGGATCCAACTCCAAATAAGTAATATCAGCAACAAATTCACCTACAAAACAAATTCCCGTAACTTCCTTTCCACCCCAAATGATGGCGTGCAGGTCTGCCCGCCCGCCCGCCCAGCGGCACAATCGGTGTGCCGTTGCGTGCGTTATGCTCCAAACGAGCCGTGCTGTGTCCCCACAGAAGGGAAGCCCTCTCCCTCCAGCCTTACTCACGTCTCTGTCAGGCGACCACGAACTCATATCCTCTGCGATTTCTCATGAAATACATCAATTCTTTCTGTCAGTCCATTTAATCTCCGTGGCAAATCGCATTTTCTGTCCGGCAACGATGTGGGATCAGGTGGTATTCACCATAAATTTAYTCAAACATCATTTCATCATACAGAAAATTTATAGAAAAGAATAACTTTTAGGACAACTATATAAGTATATTGACAGCTAGCTCTTGGAATAAYTTATTTAATGAGAGGATAGCTTTTGGAATAACTTATTCAGCTACGCGATAACTCTTCAAATAACTTATTCAGCGAAAACTTTTAGGACAACTATATAAGTATATTGACAGCTAGCTCTTGGAATAACTTATTTAATGAGAGGATAACTTTTGGAATAACTTATTCAGCTACGCGATAACTCTTCAAATAACTTATTCAGCGAAGAGATAATGGAGAAATGGGAAAAGCTCATCATCATCAAGTAGCGTTGMGTTAAACTGTAGAAATCAGTGTGTAAGRCGGTCTGTCCCATAAACTATTCTTAAACATTGAAATCATTTTCTTTTCTTTCTTAACTTATTCCGTTCTGGTGGGGTAGCCATTTTGCAACTTGCAAAAGAGGAAGCAATTATTTCTGATCTCGTTATGTGGTGAAACCTGGGCAACTCGTCACGTGCATGTGTAATTTGTAGCTCGAGATGTACGCAACAGTTGTGAAAGTGAGAATCAACACGGGAAATTACCTGCCTGTCTATATTTGTTTTCCTTTTTCGTGAAAGAAGGAACAAAGCCCATTTTTAGTCACATGAATTCCACCCTGCCACTGCTGAATCCCTTCCTTCGATCTGAGCTTTCGTCTTTTGTTAACAGAAACTCTATCTGTATTTATTGTCCAAGATTTTTATGGAAGAAAAAAAAGTCCAAAATACAAACAGAAATGGCAATGCATTAATTGTGAAGCTTCAAATGAATCTGGGCCTAAGCCTGGTGATGTGCAGAAATATCTCCTCGCTTCAAGTGAAGAAAAACTTCATTATATTAATAATAATATTTATTACAATTGGAAAAGTTAACGAGAAACATCATATTCAAGAGAGAATCCAAAGGGCCATGGGTCCCATAAAGGCGTGCAGAAACCTTTCAATTCAATTTTGGCCAATAAGATGCCCAATCTTTTATATCATTCTAACAACCAGGTTTGTCTTTTTCTACCTGCACACTCCACATTCCACCAATATGCAAGCCTTCTAATACATTATGAAAAGCACTACCCAACAACTTGTTTGCTTTTCCACCATTGATAATCCATAAATATTCATTTGATAGGGTAAGTTTCCCCATCTTCTTATCAACCTTTAGATACAGAGTGCAACATTTTTCTGTTCTTAGAAGTTAGAGTTGTGCAGTTTAAGTTTAATCTATATAAAGAAACAATTTTTTTTCACATTCGGAAAACTTATTATAATTTATTTGTCAATTAGTATTGGGGATAGTTATCATTAATTGTTATCTATGATTTGCAAATAATAGAAATAGGTGTCACTAACTACTATCTGCTAAAAATGGAAACAAAAGTTTATGTCAAAAGAGTTTGCAATAACTTCATTTATTTTCCATAAATTAATCTAATTGAAAAAATTTAAACTTTAGATCTCAATTCATAATATTATTTCATCAATTATTATGATGTATTTAATAAAAAATTATATATATTTATAATTAATTGTAAGCTTCTTACTTTGTGTATAAGTTTTTAAATTCATAATATTATTTATAATAACTTTAATGATAACTACTATGAAATAATGCATTTCTTGTTAATATTATTTAGGCTAAAACTTTCTTTCCTAAAATAAGTGTTACTGAATTACAAACTACTACACTTGTTATACTTACAAACTACTACACTTGTTATACTCTTACATCTGATTTGATATAGTATTGTATTAGGTTATCCAATTTGCACACTACCTTCTCAGCTGAGTTATCCCAGAGGACAAGTTTTGTCAATTAATATTGATTAGGATGTATGATGTTTCTTGACCAAAACTAGAATGAATCTCCCTCTTCATATCATAGATGAATCTCCTTCTTCATATCTTTATGATAGTACTGATGTGAGAGGTCAAGTTGGATTTTTTCCATAAAAAACAGGGAAAATTTTAAATTCATTGTTAATTTTTTTATAATAATATTAATATAAAATTGGATTTTATAACCTTTTTAAGATAGCAAAATCTATCATATTTCAATTATCAAAAAACAATGAATTATTATACATTCCATTATAAAAAAACAATAAATTATTATAACTTTCCAATTAAAAAAAAATGAATTATTATAACTTTCCATTACATTGATTATAAATAGTAATATATATAACTTAAAATTTATATTTTAATTAAAACTTAATAATATATAATATATAAGTGAAGGTTTGTTGGTTTTAATAAATTGGTTATATTGCTTGCTACTTGAGTTTTTTGAAATTAAATTATGTAAGAAGATTTGAGTTTAATTTTTCCAGTAGATACTCCATCTATCATCATCAAAGACAAATGAAGCTTCAATGTTCCCCATGATAAATATAGTATTCACATGAAAAGTTGAAGATCTAATTTTTCCAGTAAACATCCACTCATCATCATCAAAGAGAAATGAAGTTTAAGTGTCTAATACTATAGAATCTATATTCACATGAAAGGTTGGAGGTTTAAAACTTCTTACAAAGTTTAATTTCAAAGAGCTAGGGCAACAATATTTATACATATTAAAAAACTATAAACATATATATATTTAAAAACTAAAAAAATATAAATATAAATAATTAACATGGTATATGGTTATTCTCAAATAGCTGAATCTGGGAAATCAATAGTCACTAATAATGTAATCTGTCTGAGGTCATATTATAGTTTAAATTTTTGTTTTTACAAATTTCCAGCATTCAGAATTTCAAAACAGGATTCAGATCAAACTTCTCAAAAAGCCNGTTGGAGGTTTAAAACTTCTTACAAAGTTTAATTTCAAAGAGCTAGGGCAACAATATTTATACATATTAAAAAACTATAAACATATATATATTTAAAAACTAAAAAAATATAAATATAAATAATTAACATGGTATATGGTTATACTCAAATAGCTGAATCTGGGAAATCAATAGTCACTAATAATGTAATCTGTCTGAGGTCATATTATAGTTTAAATTTTTGTTTTTACAAATTTCCAGCATTCAGAATTTCAAAACAGGATTCAGATCAAACTTCTCAAAAAGCCCACTCTAATAAATAACAATCTGAGTGGCATTATGCCATATGCCAGCTACCACAGGTAGTACAAGCACAAAAAAGCATATAGACCTGTCCTATCATCCTAGGCATCATATTGAACGGAGAGAGCAGAGCACTGCACTGTCTGTTGTCGTTCTATCGAAATCAGAGGTCAAAGCTCCTGTCACCTCAACGTTCAACAAGCACAACTGTTCATATTCGTATAAGAAAACTCAGAAAAAGTTGAGCTTTGTAGTCAGCAATAATTTTATACATTCCCAGATTCAATGTCTTAAACCCAAGTCCCCAAAGAACAGAAAACTCTGCAATGTGACTGCGAAATTGCAGACATTGGTGCAAGATATATGGGTAAAAATGAAGCGAGATGTTGATTTACTGTACACTTCAGCCCTAAAAAATAGATTGAGATTATTCGGTCTATAAATTAATAGTTACTCTTTTCTTGTGCAGCTCCGATTGTAACTTTCTACAAACAATGCACACGGAATCCAAATTTGGCATGATCAAGCAAATATATCCTTCAGTAAACAGATTGTACTTGAATGCATTATGCAGAAAAATTGCGAAAATTTAGTAAAATGCAAGGGAAGGTTCTGATACGGATTAAGACCTTGGACCGCCCTTCCAAAAATGGAATACAGATGATGACCAGGTTCCATTTGCGTTCATACAAAAATTTATCAACATATTATTCATGAAAACTTGAAACCCCCCCCACCCTAAAAACAGAGCAAGCCTTTCTATTATTTCAATACCCATCTGCGTTCAGACACTGCCCCACCGAGTCAAAATGGAAAGAAAAAAAAAATGCATGACTGCGATTCCTGTAGGTAATGGTTTTTTTTTCTTCTTTTTTTTCGTTTCATTGGAATGATGAATCTACACCATCGATCCAGTCAGGCATTAATTGGTGAAAAATACGGGGCTGCCCAGAAAGAAAAAAAAAATACATACTATAATTGCAGATCCCCCTAAGGCAGCACAGCCTATGTACACAACAACAGAAACGATGAAAGTATACGCAACCTCCTGATGATGATGATGTCGATGTCGATGGTGGATGTCGACGAGAGAGCAATGCAATACGAGCTTTCTTGATTTTGCTTTGCAGTGTGGCTCAGCGGCGGGGTAGGGCAGGCAGGAGGCCGTGCCTCTCCCGATCTCTGTGCAGGTGCTCCGACACCTGAGCGAGGGACTGGAGGTTGCACCTCACGACCGTGTCGGCAAACATGCAGGTGTCCTCCTTGGTATTTCCCTCCGGAATGTCGACGACATAGGACTCTAGGACCACGGTCCAGGTCTTGGCGGACTCCGTGAACTCGTTCAGCGTGGTCACCGAGTGATAGTTGCGGAGCCGGTGCTCGCCTCCGAGGACGCGGAAGCTGATGGCGTGGTTTGCCGGGTCCAGCATCTCCAGGCGCTCCGTGCTGGTCGTGGCCGGGAGCCCCGACACGACGCTCACCTCCCTCACACTGCCCACGCCCCCGTCGCCCCTCATCGTGCAGCTCCGTATGAAGTGCTTGTATGTCTGCGGCTTGTCGAAGCGGCTCACCACGGACCACACCAAGTCCACGCGGGCGTTCACCCTCTGGACCACGATCGACGAGCAATGGTCCGGTGGCGTCTCGTGCGTGTGGTACCGGGCGATTACGTCCCGCAGGACCGCGTACTCATTCTCCCTCAGACCAAACGGGATCGGATTCGAACCCGGACCCGGACCTCGACCTCCTCTTCTCCCCTCGCTTTCCTCCATCTCCTCCGCTCCCACGCGCTCTCCTCCTCCTGTAACGCTCGGCCCACTCATAATCTCGATACCCAAAATCCACTAAAACACCACCATTGATAAAACCCGACAGACAAACCCACTCAATCCCGCGGGCGCCATCGGCATAAGAGACATTGAGCACTTCTTTGTCTTCGTCTTCATCTTCTTCTTCGTTTCTTCATTCCAGGCCAGCGAAGGCAATCATGATTGCAGAGGCAAGATCGGCTCCGGCACACCCTGTGGCTTGAGAGGCAGCCGGGCAGAGAAGGAAGATAGAGAGCGTTTTCTAATCAACGGAGGCGTCCTTTCATCTCCTCCTCTCTGTCCAAACCTACACCTATACCTACTCTTTCTTTAATCGATCCACAGGGCAGGCGATGAAACAGGGTCAACTCCAATCAATCAATAACGGATGAGCTTCTCCCACTCTGCCCAACCCAACCCCTTAATTCATTCTTTACTTATTGTTGTAACCATCTCCCCTTAACTCCTTGCCCACGATCATTTCTTACCCTTTGGGTTCCCTCCCCAACCCCAAATCTCGTTGTCATAAATCTTTGTCAATGTGGACGTTAGCTTTAGGGATCTAAGTTTTATATATGTCATTCTATTTAAAAAAACCTAAGTGAATACAAATTTTGTTCCATTTTAAAATAACTTAAATTATCAACATTTCAAGATAAAATTACACATAGCTACATCTAAAAGGTTTAGTTGGTCCACTTCAAAAAACTTTGTCAATAAATACTATCTATCTATAAGAATGTAAGTTTCATCTCATTATCTATATCAACCAATGTTATCAATCTCAAAACTAGTTTTATGATTGAAAAGTTTTAAAAATGAGTATCTCTATCAAAAAAAACTTTGTTGATCTTGAAATTAGTTTTAGAGGTGCAAATCAAAAAAACTTTGTTGATTTCGAAATTAGCTTTAGAGATGCAACTTGAAGTGATGACATCCTCCTTTAACCAATGGTGCCTCATGGGCCCTCATTAGCATGTGATTGTCATGGATGTCATTTATCACAAGTCATTTCTACGATGGCATATTCTTTATGGTAGTGGGATTCTATTTCACATCAATATTTGTTTCACTATAATCTCTCGAATTTGTCTAATCATGTAGCAAACTTCCCACCCACTGTCAAAATCCGGTCGTACAAGAAGTCAAAGTTTCAATCGATCCAAAAATATGGTCGAGTTTTTGAGGATTTGGATCGATTTAGAATTTGGGCAAAATTTTGTAAAGCATCGTTCTAAGTATGCCTGAAATTTATGACGAATTCTTATCAGATATTCTAAGTATGCCTAAAATTTATGTCAAATTCTTATCAGATTTGTGACCAGAAAGAGAGTCATTTTGATACAAGATTAGCATACTTCATACTACCATGCCCTCTTGTCAACATAGCCTTGTGCATATTTTTCATTTCAACAGCCCCAAAAGCCCCATTTAGAAAACCAACAACATTTCTTGTAGCATCTCAGGGTGGGTGGGAGAGGTGCGGTTTAAAAGCTAAATTTTACCATTTGGCTAATTTTCCCTTTTTGTCCAAAAATGATACACAAATTTCCATTTTTTCTCCCAAAAACAATCCACCAAAATTTCTATAAGATGATTTGGCAATTTCCACTTTCTTCCCAATTACGACAATCTTGAAGCTCAAACTTAACAATTATTGTAACAATGAATTTGTTTGTTGAGATTGCACAATATGAGCATCTGAAGAGTTTTCAATGATTCTGAATGGATTTATGTTACTTCTAACACCCAATTTCATAGTTTCAACATGTTTTAAGCTAAGTTTAATTCATCATTAAAAAAGAGCCAAAAATGTAACTTGTTATATAGTACTCCTAAAATGCAAGTATAACTCCCTACTTATTAAAGATTCACTTTCATTCAAGTTTGAGAGATTTAATCAATATTTTATTGTCCTAATTCACCCATTGATAATCTACTTCATTTTTAATATTAACATAAATAAATTTATTAAACTTTAAAATCTCTTGTTTCACAAATAAAAGAATCTCATAATGTCTAAATAAATTTAAAATTAAATTATTATTATTA
>SNQJ01S0000236.1:239092-249615 GCA_010110895.2 Picea sitchensis | reverse complement strand
CCCACTTAAAAATTAATATTCACAAGTTGTAATTAAATATTAGATTGTAGCATGCACTTTTCTCATTAATTTTTGCACAAGTGGGCTTTAACTTGAAATAAAAAATAAGCTTTCCTCATCCATTAATTATTGCTCAAGTGGGCATTAACTTAAAATAAAAAAATAAGTTTTCCTCGTCCATTATTTCTCAAGTGCACTTACATTAAAATACAAGTAAAGTGCTCAGTCCAAAAGAATCTTGCTCCGAAATATCTTTGATCCATTAATAGAAATGAAAAAAATAGAGGGGTGGAGCTTTCCGTATCCGTCATAAAACATTTAATTCATGTCTTGAAATTTAACTTTTTTGATTTAATATTAATCGTTTTTGGAATCAATTTGGCGTAAAATAAAGGCATGCGTTTTGTTATTATTTAAATAAATATTTATTTAATTTTAAATAATTTAAAAACTTAACTTGAAAAATATGTTTTTTCATTAAACTTATTTCCTACTCACATATTTTATAATTTGCATACTTTATTTGTGTGTAAAAATGAAACAATTTCCCACTTTTACGGCTTACAAAAATAAAATATTTTGCAAGTTGCATATTTTATTTATTTGCGAGAATAAACATTTTCCCATGTGAAAATGAAACATTTTTCCACTTTTGCTGCTAAAAAACAATAAAATATATTGCAAGTTGCATATTTTATTTTATTTATGTGTGAAAATAAACATTTTTCCACTTTTACGGCTAAAAAACAATAGAATATTTTGCAAGTTGTAATGTGAAGTGTCATTTTTATTTTATTTTTATTTATAATCTTAAAAAATATTATTATTTACCATCTTAAAAATATTATTTATAATAATTTACATTTGTCTTTTACTTAAATAATCACATAATAATGATGATGTCTTTTATGGATTTTAGATGATTAGTTTGGTGTATAATATTAAGATAAAAAAGATAAAGAGTGAATAATAAAATAAATAAATTTAAAAATTGAAATTATTTATTTAGATATTTGTTTTTTACTTAAATAATCACATAATAATGGTTAGTTTGGTGTATAATATTAAGATAAAGAGTGAATAATAAAATAAAGAAATTTAAAAATTGAAATTATTTACTTAGATATTCATTTTGATGTGAATTTAGATTATAAAAAAAATTAAACCTAATTTGTTATCTTGATTTAGATTTTATAAATCAAATTGTAATTGAAAATATCATTATAAGCACATTTAATATAGCACTATAAAGGACATTTTAAAAGGAAATGAGATTTCTTTAATCTCTTCTAAACTACATAGTTGAAGAATCTTTTTTCCATAATTAAAGTTTATTTGTCGTTTTATTATGCAACTCATGCAAGCTAGTTTTTAATTTACTAATCATCATTTTTTTTAGACTTGCAATTTTATTAGAGTAGGAAGGATGATGAAGTTTGGGATTGATGGTTTTTTATAATAACTTCATAGGAAGTTAGACATTTTATTTTAATTTCTCAATTTTAGGGTTTTGACTTAAGAGAAGGTTATATAGTCTTGGATGTCTCAAAGTTTTAGCCATTTATCAAAGTTCTTTATCTAACCTATTTTTAAGCAAAAATGGGTTAGACATTATTGTTGAGCAATGATGGGAATCCTGTCCCAATCAAGTTTTTTGAGGAAGTTTTTAGAGCTTAAAAAATATATCATTTTAGAGCTTCATATTCAAAGGCGAACATACCAACTTCCATGAGAAAAACCCATCTTACAAATATGCTACTTAGTTTATAATCACTGAGGATCATTGACATTTATAAAAATAGAAGTACGAAAATGACAATAATGTGTATGCAACAACTTTTAACATGTGCTTATAAAAATTCCATACATGTGGTTATTAATATAAAATGGTTTGGAATCTTTTAGTTTTTTAATTAGGAATATCTTAAATTGATGATGATGATATTTATTGTTGCTTGAGACCAACAAGGTTTATTGGGTAAATACAAGCAATTACAGTAAACTATTCATTAAAATATCAAATTTTATACTTGAACATAGTGTAAATGAAAATACCAATGTTATGATGGTTTATGTAAGCTAGTTGAAGAGTAATTGAGTTATAAAATTGGATAAAGTTATGTCTTATGTTATTAGGGTAGGGCATGTTTTGAAGTCGACGTTTAAGAAGTTATTTTTGGATTTGCGGCTCTGCGGCTAGGTTTCCACTAGTCGCATCCCTAAAACTCCAGGGAGAAGGGCGAGCGGGGGAGAGAGCCTACCAGGGTGAGCGTGGGCGAGAGCCTACCAGGGTGAGCACGGGCGAGACTCTGCGACGTGAAGGGGAGAGAGGGCTCTGTGGATAGGACGAAGGAAAGGAAACCTGCGGTGGTTGACTCTTGTTCAGGACCAGGCTTCACTCTACGACGTGAAGGGAGAGAGAGGGCTCTACAGACGATGATGGAGGAAAGGAACCCTGTGATGACTCTCTCCAGTTCAAGGTCGAACTTCACCCCACACTGCTCAAGTTGTTTTCCAAGGAAGCCTTTTGGTGTTATTGGGCTCAACTTCGGGTGCGCGATGATGTTTATCGTCGGGTTTTGCGGTGGTGGCGGCTTCGGGGTTTTGTTGTAGTGGGTGTTTTGTCTTCTCTTCAGTTTTTCTGGACTCTCTTAACCTCTTCCTCCTTGGCATGAAGAGGTTTCGGGCCAGAGCTTTGAGGTCGTCACTAGGGGCATGCGGTGTTTTGGTTAACACTTTGAGGTCCTTTGGGGGCATGCAGTGTTTTGGTTAACACTTTGAGGTCCTTTGGGGGCATGCAGTGTTGGGTTAACACTTTGAGGTCCTTTGGGGTCATGCGACTTCTGGTTTAGTTTCTTTTCTGGAGTTTGATGGGTTTTTTTCCCGAGTTTCGAATCTCTTTTTGCAGCCTACGTGTTGGTTATCATCTCTGTTTCTTTTGGGGATGTGGTAGTTGATGTTTATGAGCATGGTCTATGGACTAGTCTTGCTATGAACATCTGTATGGTCAAGAAGATGTAAAAAAATATATTTTCACTGATATATTTGAGCAAATTTTCTATTGGAAAAAAAAGGGTAGGGCATGTTAAAAAGAAGTGGTGTTCGTCCTCAACCTCCTTTATATCACAACTTTTTCATTCCCAAGACATTTTTGGGTTAGTCCAACAATCAATTTCATTAGGGAAGTTATGAACACTAGTGTTGATCTTAACAATGCTTTTGAACTTTAATTTATTGTTTGTAAGTAATGAATTTGGGTAATAATATTTGGGAAGGAAAATATACAAAAACAAGAAAGGAGCATCTAAGACAACTCCTAAAAGGGGAAATTAATATACATTGACTTGGTATGAGAAGGCATTAGAGAAATAAGAGAAAATAAAAGATATTGGATTAAGTTCAACTATATCCCTACGAGGGAATATAGGAAGAGTGGTCTCTTTTAACATTTGAGGCCAAGAAAAAGTGAGTAATACACCATGATGAATCTACACTTCGAATGGAAGCTAAGCTCTAGAATGTAAAAGAGATTCGATGACATATTTTCATTTGAAAATAAACATGATCCACGCATCTCTTCCTATTTACCCAATTAGTAGGGTAGTAAGGTGAGGTCTCAAATAAAGCTACACGTGGAGGTATGTGGCAACTTCTTCCAACGTTGAGTGTGCTCTCCCATGAAAATGACAACATACATGTGGCCTTCATAATGAATCTGGGTTTTGAAAGTTCAAGGATCTCTAAATAAGCAATAATATCTACCAAGAAACTCATATGAGGGGGAAAATGAGAAACTAAACTCATATATGTTGGTCATGAGGTATGTGATGGTCATTTATCATCCTTAGTTGGTGAGAACAAATGATAAACACCCGAATATAAAAGATAAAGCTATGAGAGAGTTTCCCTTTAAGATCGCTTACAATGATGATAGAATCATTCTCAATTTGGAGATAAGTTTAGTAATAATGATGAAATTTAGGACAAAGAAACTCCCATGCTAAAATCCAAGTAGACTTCATATATGATGTACAAACATCCTCCATAATTTCTCTATGGATATCTCTTTTAGATACTCCATGATCAAAGATGATAGATATTAGATGGTGAGAAATTTGTTGATATACATGCTAAAAGAGAGTAGAAGAGTTGTAAACTCAACATACTAAAAGAGTTGTTAATAATTCTTGGCGAGATGCATATAAGAGTGAAGTGCAAGAAAATGATACCTTTATCTTTATACTAGGGGAATCAATAACTGAACAGATTCATGCTTGCATGGCATATGCTCGAGTCTATTGGGCACCATTATGTACCCTAGGCCCTACACAAAGCCCCAACCATGAAGAACAAGTAAATTAGTGGATTCAAACTGAGGTGGGGAGCATCAACACCTTGAGTCCCAGGTGAGTCTCATCCACTTGGTCTAACCCTCAACAACTCCAAGAAAATGATACCTTTGCTTACCAAGACCAAAATCAATGAAATAATGTAACAAGGGCATGGAGATAATAATGTGAAACAATACCTTAGTTTTTTTTCCAGTAAAAGAAATTTCTCTTTATATTAGAAATATAAATATACGTCTCTGATCATTTGCTTACAAAATAGTTGTTCTGAAGCTCATTCACTAGAGATAGCTAAAAAACCCATTTTCCCTCCTTCTAGCATATGAGAGAACTAAAAGACAAAGATAAAAACAAGAGAGTAGTTCCTGGAGGAAGATCCCAAAACATACAGATAAGTCTAACAAAGGCTCTGAAGTAAAGATCGGGATCCACATAAAGGAGTCAGAAAACATGGATGGTTTTTGTAATGCGTGGATTGTTGTCTACCCACGGAGTGTAAAAGATCTTTCCAACATGCAGACGATCCTGGAGCGCCCTTTTGAAAAGTGTGTTTGCAGCCTTATTGARGTCCCTCTTATAACTAAGGTATTGTTCACTAGCTTAACAATACCTTAGTTATAAGAGGGTAAAGCCCAAACTCTACAAAATAATAAGAGGARAGAGTAATATTTTTAAATTTAATGATTTTTGAAAACATAGACTTTCTCAACTGAAATGATTTTGTATTTCATTGCTTAGTACATCAAATCTCATATTCATAAATATAGAATAACTAACAAACAAAATACACGTTTTCTAACACAGCTTTGTAAAAATCCAACTCAAAATACTTAAAATTTGTTAAGATAAACGTTGTTTGATGCAATAAACCCAAAACACAAATTACAACTACAATTCACCATTCCAACAATGTAAAATCAAATTTTACCCATGCTATTTTTGGGAAAAAAAAACATCTATCGACCTTTTATTCTATTTCCATATCCAAATAGAAAAGTTAGTAAAATGTGATATTTACAGTCAATTCAGTGACAATAGATACTTAAATTAAATATTTTAGTAAGCTTTCCTTAGTTTATCCTCATTTTGTTAAAAGGTTAGTAAGCTTTCCTTAGTTTATCCTCATTTTGTTAAAAGGCGTTCCTCATAACAATTATCAATGATTATTTTAGAAATTTAATATTGGCCTTGTAATTTACACAATTTCTAGGAAAGAGGTCCCAGACATATTTGGTCAACTATATAGAACTTTGTAGAAGGGAACCTTTGCACATAAATAAAAATGTGAAGGAGTATCCTAGTTTGGTGAGCCAAATATTAAAATGTGGGAGTATCCTAGTTTGGTGAGCCAAATATTAAAATGTGTATATAAAAACATGGCCACAATTAAGTATGCCCCGCGCTTTTGACATAAATATAAACAATTGCTTCACTTTATAAGCCATGGAAATTATTTAGTTCCATAAAATATTTTCCAAGAGCTTGATAAGATGATACCTTTTGACTTATGGTTCAATATCTTTTGGAAGAATCTAACTAGTGCATTTATCGATTAATTTAAGGGCAAGTAATCTTTTGATGATATCTTCTTTGTTATTTGTAATGGATGCAAGGGGCCATGTTCATATATAGTATATGATAGCCACCAAATATGAAAGGGACTTTATTTTTGTAGAACCAATGGACATTTAGTTTCTAATACACAAGAATAGAGTATTGGTTTGGAAAGTAGGCTATGACACAATCAAGAATATAATTATTATCTCTTCTCTTAGTGTGGTTTAGATATTTGTAATAGTGGGGTAGGCTACTTGCTACACCTCAAAGGAGGGGCATGGTTAGCTTGAGCCACCTGGGTCTAATGATATAGGTTTGGAAAAAAGGAAAAGTTGGGTCAAGAAATAATTTTGGGTGTTTGGGTTTATGATTGGTTGAGGAGTTTGGTTTGATGTTTGTATAGGTTACTTGAAAGGGAAACAATCGATCGAAAGGGAAACAATTAATATACGTAAGAAAAATTTAATGTGGAATTATTTGAATTCATGTGTGAAAATATAAGAGAAAAGATAAAAAAAAATAGATATATTTTTATATATTATTTAGAAAAAATGGTTTCTTAATTCATTGTTCTTGGTACTGTTTTCTTACTTTTTATAAGTTTATTAATTCTCTTTTCTTAAATAAAGGAAGTTAAAATGTGAAAGAAAATAAAAGAGGTAACTTCTACAAGTTAATGTTGAAGGTATGGGTTAATGACCCAACACAATTAGAAGCATGTTACATATTAGTAATTGAAAAGTGTTTAGTGGTAGCTTTGTACTTGAATAAGAAATCATATACACGTGATTTATTATAATGGTGGTGAAAACAACATTTTATAGCCTAGTGGATGTTGCATCGGCAAAGGTCGTGCCTACGTGGAGGAATGGTAGGTCTGGTGAAGACAATATAACAAAACAACTTGATCACATTTATGTTGCGAAGGAACTCATTGCTTCCACACTGAGGTATAGATTCTAGGTTGAATTTTCTTTTCTATCTGATCATGCTCATGTTCTCCTTGAGTTTGGAGCTGGGATTCCGGCGGTTGCCTATCCTTTTAAATTTAATCCAGATTGGATGAACGACGACTCCTTTGTTGGGTTGGTTCGGGATGTTTGGAACGATCCACGCCTTCTTCTTATTATAGGTGCTCAAAGGAGATTGGTTGGGAAATTGTCTCTTTTAAAAGCTCGAGTAAAGATGTGGGCCAAGAAGAAACGCCAACAAGATCAGTTAGATTTGGCAAAGATTGAAGAGAATATTGATCTCTATTATAATAAGTTGTCTTTGGGAGCTTGTCCTGATGTTCCGGTACATACTCTGTTCACTCTTGAGTCAGAGAGGAAGAAGTTATTATTGGTGGAGGAAGAAAGGTGGTGTAAAAAAAGCAGGGTGATTTGGATTAAAAGCGGGGATAAAAAAACTAAGTTTTTTCATCGTTTTGCAAGCTTTAGAAGAAATAAAAAATATATTTGGGAGGTTAAAGATGGTAATGGGGATATTCATTCGGGTCAACAGGTCATTAAGGACGAAGCAATCAAATACTTCAAGTCTTTCTTCAGTGACATAGGTCAGAATGTTATACAAGATCAGATTAATTCAGTCAGGTTGTTCACAAACTTTATGACTGAGGGCGATACTCTTTCTCTAGAAAAGGTGGTTTCGAAGAAGGAAATCTATGAGATTCTTAGGGGTTTTTCCAGAGACAAAAACCCTGGACCTAATGGATGGACCATTGAATTTTTCTTTAACTTTTTCGAGTTGGTTGGACAAGATTTACTAGACATGGTGGAGGAAACTAGAGTCAGAGGGGAGGTTATCAGCTCGATTAAGTCAACCTTTTTGGCCTTGATCCCTAAAGTTAATAAACCTTCTTCTTTTAGTGACTTTCAGCCTATTGTGCTTTGTAACTTATGCTACAAGATCATAGCTAAAGTCATAGAAAAGAGAATTCGACCAATCTTGTCTAGAGCTCTTTCTGAAGAACAATTGGGGTTTCTCAAAGGTAGACAAATACTGGACGCAGTCGACACAGCTCAAGAGTGTCTACACAGTATTAAAAATAAAAAGTTACAAGCCATTATTCTGAAACTTGATTTAAAAAAGGCCTATGATTGTACAAATTGGGACTTTCTAAGATTTATACTGCTTCAATGTGGATTTGGGTTATCAACAACCAACTAGATTATGGCCTGCATTACCTCAACTTCTTATGCTAATTTGATTAGCGATGAGGCTTCCACCCTCTTCAAAAGTAGTAGAGGTCTGAGGCAGGGTTGCCCGCTCTCACCTTTAATCTTCATTTTAGTTATGGAATCCCTTAGTCTCTCCTTAAAGAAAGCACATGCTGAGGGATCACTCACGAGGATAAAGGTATCTAGACTGTTAAAGGTACTTCACCTTTTATTTGTAGATGGCATTCTTATAATGTCTAGAGCTTCTCCCGCCGAATGGGATTTAATCCAGTCTATTCTTCATGTTTTCTGTCGGACATCGGGCTTGGTAATAAATATCCAAAAATCTGTTTTTATGTATTCAGGAGTTTCTCCAAAAACTTTAAAGTCTTTAAAAGATATACTTCCTTTCTCAAGTAAAGAGTTAGTTGATGGTCTTAAATATTTGGGTTATTTGATGAAACCAGATTGTTATAAGTTAGAGGACTGGCAATGGCTTATCGACAAGTTTGAGGCTAGGTTAAATCATTGGTGTAATAAATGGTTCTCCCTGGGGGGGTGCTTGGTGTTAATTAAAGCTGTTCTAGAGAGCCATCCTATTTACTGGATGCCTCTTGCACATTTATTGATCCCGATTCTCCATAAGATCCATAAATTGAATTTTTCCTTTCTTTGGTCAAGTAACAAAAACAAGAAGTGTTATCATTTATGCAGTTGGGTTTCAATTACTAAACCAAAACATTATGGAGGATGGNAAGTTAGAGGACTGGCAATGGCTTATCGACAAGTTTGAGGCTAGGTTAAATCATTGGTGTAATAAATGGTTCTCCCTGGGGGGGTGCTTGGTGTTAATTAAAGTTGTTCTAGAGAGCCATCCTATTTACTGGATGCCTCTTGCACATTTATTGATCCCGATTCTCCATAAGATCCATAAATTGAATTTTTCCTTTCTTTGGTCAAGTAACAAAAACAAGAAGTGTTATCATTTATGCAGTTGGGTTTCAATTACTAAACCAAAACATTATGGAGGATGGGGTCTGCACAATATCTTTGTTTTTTACAGGGCATTGGCAACACGTACACTATGGTGAGCTTTGATGAAGTCGAGATTGTGGAAAAGAGTGATCAAGGACAAATATATCCCACATGGAACTGTATTGTCATGGTTGCATTCTACAAAAGCATTTTCATCCTTTGGTTCTCAGTCCTGGAAAAATATCTGAAACACTTTACCAGTTATTCTTCATTGGATGGCCTGGAGAGCGGGCTTGGGTCATTCAATATCAGTTGGTCGAGATGCAATACTGGGGATGGATAAGTAATCTTACTTATCAAAATATTTGATTAATTGTCTTAATCAAAAGAACATCCACCTCTTATATTAGGCGAGCTGGATATCAGACAGAGGTTCGTTGGGTCAAAGTTGGTTCTGCAACGTTGAGTTGGGATTGGTAGTGGAACTTGCTAAGGAATAAGATACTTACAGAAGGCATTTGATAGACTCTGGTATTAACTTAGTGGGTAGGCCGAATGAGCTTATTTGGACAGTATATGATATGTCGGAACAAATTACAGTAAAAAATGTCTATGAATCCCTCTCAAACAAATTATGGAAATATAATATAGGGGGATGGAGAAGAAAAATGTGGACCTGGGACTGCCCTTTGAAGCTAAAGTTATTTGTTTGTCTTTCAGTTGAAAACAAAATCTTAACTTGGAAAAACTTGTAGAAAAGAGGTTGGAAGGGGCCTGGTATGTGTTATTTGTGTAGGCATAAAAGAGAATCAACCAACCATATTTTTGTCAGTTGTGTCTTCACTATTACTGTTTGGGAAGAATTTAAAAAAGTGTTAAAGCTCAATCATGGATGGAATGACAATTCTTTGATTGATTGCTTCCAAAACTGGGCTTCTCAAACTCCAATTTTAAAGCTCTTCCTGCATTTATTTGCTGGAATATATGGTTGGATAGAAATAAATCACCCTTCGAGGACATAATTCCATCTGTGCAGTGAATTGTTTGCATTGTTTTAGGAGTTGTGGGTTTGATGGGGAAAAAACCAAAAGTTACTAATCCTGGGATTTCCTCTACAATCCTTCCTATGTGTTAAGAACCAAAGAACTGAATACAAAAGCACCACAACAGATATATAAAAACAATATGCAAAATCTCTTTTATTACTATCAAACCCTTAGGGTAGGGCAACACCATACAATGGATCCTATTATGGTAGGGATCCTCTCATGTTCACGTGCCTCTTCGAGGGGGAATCCTCCTAATGAGCTTCAACTCCAAATACAATACTTCTCTTCATGTCCCATTACAGTGCTTGAACCCCTTTATATAGTGCTACCATCACCTAAGAACATTATAGAGGAGGAATCTTCTAGAAGTAGAACCTTTTAAGAAGTCCTCTTACATTTATTATATCTAACTACCATAGTGGGCCTTATTTAAT
>SNQJ01S0000236.1:151976-230808 GCA_010110895.2 Picea sitchensis | reverse complement strand
GAGTTTATAGAACAATGATAAATTATGAGTAATATTACTCAATCTTAGAAAAATAATAACATTATGTATTCACAATAGATATCTCCATGGACATATTGATAATATAATTCCATTTCCATTCAGAAAGCATAATCAACAAATTTATCATCTATAGAGATTTCTCATAAGCTCCACAAGCCAAGACTCATGCTCAATGTCACTTCACATATGATTCCATAATAATGGAGAGTATTTATGAATAATATATAACATGCCCCAAAAAAGTTGATTTATCTCATTAAAACTAGGTGGTTTGCATAATCGAGGCATACATGGTTGTCCCAACACTTTCAAGAAAACTAAAACTCATATGGATTGCAAAATACTTGTACTTACCATTGTGGGAAGGTAACGAATCATGATTTTAAATGAAAATAAATAAATAATACTCGTTTAGAAAATATCATGATTCATGCTAAGTTAATAAATATATGCACATATACAATAAAATGCGGGGTTGATATATTCATAAAATATATCCTAAAAAATGTAGAAACCATGCACAAAATGAGGATACCTTAGGATTTGCAAAAAAACATGCACAAAATGAGGGTGCCTTATGATTTGCGCTTATAAAAGAAAGACATATTAAAAGAGTCTTATTAAAATAAAATTCCACAATAATAACTATATTTAATTACAAATATGTCATTATATCTCTCTCTCTCTCTCTCTCTCTCTCTCTACACACACACACACACACACACACACACACACACACACACACATTGTCTTTAAAAATTAACATTTTTTTACACAAAATTTGGAAGGTTAAATGTCAAAAATTAACATTTTTTTACACAAAATTTGGAAGGTTAAATGTCAAATTAATGATAGTCCAAACAAACATGCATAAGAGTTCATAGAACAATTTGTTACATAGATTATGTTATGGGTAATATTATTCAATCTTACAAAAATAATAATTTTTACACAAAATTTGAAAGGTTAAATGTCAAACTAATGATAGTCCAAACAAACATGCATAAGAGTTCATAGAACAATTTGTCACATAAATTATGTTATGGATAATATTACTCAATTTTACAATAATAATAATAATAATATTAGGTATTCACAATAGATATCTCCATAGACATATTGATAATATAATTCCATTTTCATTCAAAAAGCACAATAAACAAATTTATCATATAGATTTACAAAGATTTAGATTTCTCATACGCTCCACAAGCCACAATGCAAGGTTGTGATTAGAATCACACAATAGAACTTATCAACAAAAAAAATGATGTTTAAACATAAGTCAATATAACAATAAGAAATATACAAGCAAAACTCGTTAATCCAAGATTATGTTGTCTTTTATTAAATGACAATACATCAACTCTATGCTTACTTAGATTCATAGAACCGTCAAGAAAGCATCTAGACTCTACACAAACCCAACTATAGAAGGCCAATATGTGAGAGCCCAAATACATCAATTACCGCAATGTCTCAAATATTTATGCTATGGGGACCTAACTATTTGGTTCCTATGACTTTTCATTTCTTTGGGTAGCAGAAACATTGTTGAATTAATACATGGTTAATAATTGCATGTTTAATTTATAGATACAACCCAAAATTTATGGTTTGAATATTCAAAATTAAATTGGAAAAATAAACATGTGATAAATATTTTGGTCTTATTTGTCACGTTCTGTGTTTGGCTTATGCAAACCCTTTAAACACAATATTTTCTATTGAAATTTAGTAAGAATGTAGAAATTTAGTAAGAATGTAGAGGAGGATTTCCTATATAACATTTAAAAATTAAAAACTCTATTTCTAAGTATTGGAAGCACACATACCAAAATACTAAACCTTGATTTATGCAAAAATTTAGAAATTCCTATGTGCTAGCTCTAGACATATATATGGTACCAAAACTCAATAGTTTTTTATGAAATTTGGTGGAAATATAGAGGAAGGTGTTCTCTGTAACATATTTAAATTTCAAACCTTGACCTCAAAGTCCTGGTTTCTATAGAAATATGGAAGTTCCTACACTCTAGATTTAGCCATATGCATGGTACCAAAATTCAATAGTTTTTTATGAAATTTGGTGGACAGACAGAGGAAGGTGTCCTCTATAACATATACAAATTTCAAACCTTGACTCCAAAATATGAGACTGATTTGATCAAACTATTGGGCCTCTGTTACCACAAAAATTTAATCTTCTGAATTTATTTTCCTCTTTTCCTCTGTGACTTACAAGTAGCTTTCCTCTGTCACTTACAATTAGCTGGAACATGTGGAGGGGTCTTTTTGCCAATAAACATGTGGCTAAGACCAGTAAGCACATGGCTAAATCAGAGGTGGGAAGATGGAATAGGTCTGTAGTGAGGTTATTCCAAGAGTTTCTGGGGTGTTCACAAGGGTTTTAGGGCATGGTAGATTTATCTGCCATGCACATGGAGTTTAGATTCTAGTTGTTTACCCTCAAATCTTAAGGGATGTTAACAAATTTATGGGTTGTTTAAGGGTTGAACTTCAAAGGTTTTTGGGTTGCATGCCCAATTTTTTTTTTGAACAGTGAGCATACCTTCAGGCCATAGATTTCATGCCATAAGAGAGTGAGTAAGCCCTAGGTTTCAGTTTTGAAACCGGGCTATGATACCATATGCAATAACAATAATTTCCATGGCAATAATTTCCAACAATTTAATTTTCAAATTTCACATCTTACCAAATAATTTCAATATTCATAACTTGATTGAAGAAAAACAGTAAAATAGAAAAATACATGTTGGAGATGTTGTCCCTTGAGATGTTGAAACCGTTCGCTGCCAAAAGCTTGAAAATGCCTGGAAATTGAGTGTTTTCCTCCGAGCCATCTAGGAACAGAGCCTCTTCAACTCCATAGCTCTATGAAATCAGATTTCCTGGCCCTCGAGCTCAAAATCCCAACAACCCAGTCCACTAGTAAAAAACCCCAAATAAATGTTGCCTCCTTCCCCTTTTCCTCTCTGGTTTCTCCTTTTCCTTCTAATAAAAATATCCCAATAAAAATCTCCTCCTTCTCCAAGTCCACCCCTCTTCCTTTTCCTCCTCTCTCAAATCCTTCCCCCATTAATTTCCCATCTGCGTTATCTTTTGTCATTAATTCTTTAACTACCTTTAATAAAATAAAACAATAATTCTTTTGATTGTTGCATTACTGAATTTAAAAGATAAATATAAAATTTCATTATCAATAATTAATTGACTTAATTATTATGATTAATTTAGTTTAAATTAAGTCAATTAATTATTGAGTTAATGAAATTTTATATTTATCTTTTAAATTCAATAATGCAACAATCAAAAGAATTATTGTTTTATTTTATTAAAGGTAGTTAAAGAATTAATGACAAAAGATAAGGCAGATGGGAAATTAATGGGGGGAGGATTTGAGAGAGGAGGATAAGGAAGAGGGGGTGGACTTGGAGAAGGAGGAGATTTTTATTGGGGAGATTTTTATTAGAAGGAGAAGGAGAAACCAGATAGGAAAAGGGGAAGGAGGCAACATTTATTTGGGGGTTTTTACTAGTGGACTGGGTTGTTGGGATTTTGGGCTCGAGGGCCAGGAAATCTGATTTCATAGAGCTAGGGAGATGAAGAGGCTCTGTTCCTAGATGGCTCGGAGGAAAACACTCAATTTTCAGGCATTTTCAAGCTTTTGGCAACAAACAGTTTCAACATCTCAAGGGACAACATCTCCAACATGTATTTTTCTATTTTACTGTTTTTCTTCAATCAAGTTATGAATATTGAAATTATTTGGTAAGATGTGAAATTTGAAAATTAAATTGTTGCAAATTGTTGCCATGGAAATTACTGTTAAAGATTTACATTTGGTGCAAAAATACAAATTTATTTTTATTTGCTATGAATCCCTAGATAGGGAAATACATATGGTATCAGAGCCCGGTTTCAAAACTGAAACCTAGGGCTTACCCACTCTCTTATGGATTGAAGTTATGCTAATTGTTCAAAAAACAAAACCTGGACATGCAACCCAGAAACCCTTGAAGTTTATCCCTTTAACAACCTAGAATTTATTTAACAACCATTAATATTTGAGGGTAAACAACTAGAATCTAAACTCCATGTGCATGGCAGATAAATCTACCATGCCCTGAAACCCTTGTTTTTTTTTTTTGTAAATAAAGGTGGAGCCTTATATTAATACCAACTGAAATCTTATAAAAACTTGCATCCTATCAGCATACACAGAGCTAACAACGGAAGGTGGAGCTGTTGGTAACCAAATTACAATGCTTTTCATGGTTTTCATTTTTTTCTAGACTTCGCATATCGCGATTTCACGACCTTGGAGGATTGTTGCCTCCATACTCTGGACTTCTGATAGTCGAAGTCCCAAAACCTTCTCGCATCGGAACAATGGGCCCATATCGACGATGCTGAATACCTGTATAGCCAACGGTTCATATTCTCTCCCTTTTTTTGCGACTTCGTGTATCACGACTGCGTGACTTTGGAGGATAGCCGCCTCCATGCTCTAGATTCTCGATAACCGATGTCCCAAAATCTCCTTGCCTCAGAACAGTGGGCCTAGATCGACGATGTCGAGTACTCATATAGTCAATGGTCCAAATTATCTCACTTTTTTCGTGACTTCGCGTATCGCGACTTTGGGACTTTGGAGGATAGCTTCCTCCGCTCTCTGGAGTCCTGATAGTCGAAGTCCCAAAAGATTCTCGCATTAGAATGGTGGGCCCAAATCAACAGTCTCGAGTGCCTACAGAACCAATGGTCTTGATTCTCCTCCATTTTCCACTCCTTTGCTTATCGTGACTTCGCGACTCTGGAACATGGCTCCCACCATGCGCTAGACTCCCGAAAGCCGCATTCCCAAAATCCTCTATCAGCTGCTTATCATCTGTGCTATCATTTACGGGCGCCCTCTCTCCTGAGCTTCTGACCATTTCTAACTTGGAAGAATTATTGAGTGATCGAGGATATCACCCTGTCTGGGTTAGGGCCATCCAACTGGGCAAGCTCTTTGTATTGGATCCAGAGGGGTGAGCTTTGTGACTGCCTGGAGTTATGGAAAATGATCTGCTGCNCATTTCTAACTTGGAAGAATTATTGAGTGATCGAGGATATCACCCTGTCTGGGTTAGGGCCATCCAACTGGGCAAGCTCTTTGTATTGGATCCAGAGGGGTGAGCTTTGTGACTGCCTGGAGTTATGGAAAATGATCTGCTGCATTGAGTCAACTCCTGCATTGGCCATTCTATCTGCAACTTTGTTCTCACTTCGCCGAATGTGCCAAGGGGTAATAGTTAGAGTAGGTCTGAGAAGTGTCTGGAAGCTATAAAGAGGGCCTAGGAGGCACCAATTGGGACTGATTTTCCCTGGATCTCTTCCATTCAGGATTTTTGTAACCAAGACGATTATGATTTTGGAGTCTCCTTCAATGACCAGACAAGTTAGGTTTTGATCTAAATCCATTTTCAATCCTTTGAGAAGACCCCAAATTTTTGCTAAATTGTTGGTGTCGCATCTAAGATTTTCTGCAGTGATGCTTTGGATTTGGCCCGAGCTGTTTCTTATGACCACTCCATAGTCAGATCGCCCTGGATTGCCTTTTGAAGCTCCATCAAAGTTTACTTTATGTAAGCTAGGCCGGGGGTGGAACCAATTGGAGGGACAAAGGGTTTTTGAAAAAAGGTGGCGCTGCTGAGGAGGGATGGAGTGAGAAAACGAGAAGCCCCAAGAGTTAAGGAGCAAGAGATCACTTGGGTCAGTGGGTAAATCTGCCTGGGTCCACAAATGAAGCTGAAGAGTTTCCTGGATGTGCGAGAGGATTGTGTTCCAGAGGAGGGTCGGGTGAGAGGGCTGGGAGTGAAAGATTCTTCTGTTCCTCTCTTTCCATAGTTGCCAAACTATGAAGCCGGGTAAGAGTTGTCAAGTTTTGTTCAGGATAGGACTTTTGAAGGAACCGGAGCCCCAATCCCTAATTGTTCTTGTGATGTTGTTCATATCTCGTTTGGTTCTTCTCATGAGCTGAGAGGCTTGGTTCCAGATGTCCTCACTGAGTGGGCAACTGTTTAGGAGGTGCTCCATGGTTTTTGCTTGGAGATGGCAGAGAGGCAAATCGAGGGGCCGATGAAGCCTCGTCTTTAAAGATTGTCCCAAGTTAATATCTTGTTTTATAGAAGAAGCCAGAGGAAAGTAGAGATTTTGGGCCAGAGTTTTGATTTCCAAATGGTAATCCAGATGCTGTCCTTTTGAAGATTTTGGAATTTTTCCTATAGAGTGTATCCCTCTATGAGGGTGAAGCTACCATGAGGTGTGTATCCCCATCTGAGAATGTCTTGATCTGTACTTTTCTGGATTCACCTTTGAGTTTCCAATGTTGCAGGTCACAATCCAATGCAACTCGGAGTTCCTGATGGGTTGATTTCCAGCTGCGCCAAGGAGAGTTACTGGGGGTATCTATCCACAGATCTGCCACTTTGAGAGTGGCCAGATCTCGTATGTGATTTGTATAGGATTGAATATTTTCTTCCAATTGTAGGGGTGGAATTTGCTGCCAAGAATGTGTCCAGAATAGGGCATTATGGTCGTAGTGAACTTCCCAAAATGCATGATCTTGAATGAGTGGCCAATTTTTCCAGGCCACATTCCAGATGTTGGAGCCTTGAATTTTCTCTTGCATTCTTATTAGATGGTTTTGATGCGTGTTGGGGGAATATTTGCATTTCTAGAGTTTGGCCCAGATCTCTGCTGGAGTTTTGAGCCATCTCCACCAAATTCTTGCTCCCATGGTGCTATTCAGTTTTCCAGGGTCCCGGAGGCCCAATCCACCTAACGATTTGGGCTTGCAAACCTTGTCCCAGCTGACTAGGGCCCATTTTTTGTCT
Source organism: Picea sitchensis (assembly GCA_010110895.2). Taxonomy (NCBI): domain Eukaryota; kingdom Viridiplantae; phylum Streptophyta; class Pinopsida; order Pinales; family Pinaceae; genus Picea; species Picea sitchensis. Next base: position 223,885 of record SNQJ01S0000236.1, on the reverse strand, counting down.
GGATTGTGTCCATGCCATAGAAAGTTTCTTTGCATATTTCTTATTTTCTTTATGACGGAAGGGGGGGCAACTAGGGCAGAGAAGAGGTAAGCAGGGATGGCTTGAAGGATTGACTTTAAGAGAACGGTTATGGAAGGAAGGTTGAGGGAGCGAAAGGTCCAGTTGCTAAGACAGTTGGAAATGGAGAGTAGGAGAGAGTCCCATGAGATATTTCTGGCTGTTGAGTCAGAGAGAGAGTCCTAGATATCGAAAGGGTAGAGTGCAAACAAGAGTGTTCAAAAGTTGAGAAAGGTGATGTTGGATTGCTTCTGGAGTATTAAAAAAGAAAAGATGTGACTTGGCCAGATTAAAGGTGGTGCCAGAGGCTTCACTGAAATCAAAGAGGATGGAATTTAGTTTGTTTGCCTCTTGCACAGTGGGGGTGTTCATTAGCAGCGTGTTATCAACAAATTGGCTATGGGAGGCTATCGGTTGTAACCTGTGAAGAGTGAGGCCTTGGAGGGAGCCATTTTGGATAGAAGCCTTGATGTAGCATCCTAGGCCTTCTTCCATAATGCAAAAAAGGAACTGGGAGAGAGGGTCGCCTTGCCTTATTCCTCTTGTGGGGGAAAAGGGTTGAGAGGGGACTCCATTGACAAGGATTGAGAAAAAGGTTGAGGAAATGAGGTTCATTATTCAATAGATCCAATCCTTGTTGAAACCGAAAGCCAATAAAAGAGCTTCCATGTACTGCCAGCTTAATTTGTCAAAAGTTTTTGAAAGGTCAAGTTTTAGAAGCATACCTGGAGTATGGGTGCTCTTGAGCGAGTGAATGATTTCATGGACAAGGATGATGCTATCCATGATTTTCCTTCCTTCGACGTACCCTGATTACTCCTTTGAAATGATGAAGGGGAGTATGGGCTTGAGTCTTAGAGCTATGACCTTGGAGATGATTTTATAGATCACATTGCAGAGTGCTATGGGTCGAAAGTTCTTCGGATTTGCTACTCTTTCTTCTTTGTGTATAAAGGTGAGGAAAGTGGCATTTAGAGCTGGAAGAACTTTACCTGAGCTGCGTGATTCCTCCACCAGCTACCACACTTATTCCCTTAGCATTGACCAACAGGAATGGAAGAAGTCTATGGTGAAGCCATTTGGGCCTGGAGCCTTGCCTGTGGGCATGTCCTGAATAGATTGATCCACTTCTTCTTGCATTATTGGTGTCATGAGAGCCTCATTCTATTCTTGGGTGATGATAGTTGGGATATTTTCGGTCACCCTTTCAATTGAAAAGGTACGGTCCACCGTAGGTTCTGAGAGGAGATCCTTGTAGAAGTCTGATAACTCATGTGATATTTCCTGATGAGTTAACAAGGTGTTTCCTTGTGGGTCTTCCAGTTTTGTGATTCTATTGATTAGGCGTCTGTGGATCATGGACCAGTGGAAGAATTTGGTGTTTTTCTCTCCCTCATTGAGCCATTGAACCCAAGATTTATGTCTCCACATGATTTCTTCTTTCTTGTGTCGTTCTTCCAATTTCCTTTTGATCTCATTCTCCTCCTGCTATTGAGTGATTGTGTAGCCTGAGAGAATGAATTTCTCCTGGAGGTCCTCTAGTTTTTGTTCCAGCAGTTTCCTTTGCTGGAAAATGTTCCCAAAGACTTCTTTGTTCCATTGATGCACTTGTTGTTTGAAGTATTTGAGCTTTTGCTGGAAGAAATACATTTTTGTGCCCTTTTGGATTTCCGTTGTGCTCCACTAGTGACGGGCGAGTTCTTGGAAGTCTGGATGGGTAAGCCAAAAATTTTCAAATCTGAAGGGTTTTAACTTGGGGGTGGCAATAGTGTCAACCCATAGCTGAACCAGCCAATGATCCGAGTTGGCCTTCAGGAGGATGTTGGAATCAATTAGGGGACCTTCCACCAGGAGAGTTTATGAGATGAGCAAGTGATCTAGCATGCATCTATTTTTTGGTGACCTGATCTTTTGTTGGTCCAGGTGTAGGTGCCATTGCTGTTCTTTATATTAACCAGTTTGAGGTTCTCTAGGAGTTCCTGAAATTTTACGTTGTCCTGCTCCAGGCGTTTTCCCCCCCCACTTTTCTCCTCCAGCGTGAGAATCATATTGAAGTCACCCCCTATTATACATCTTTTTCCCTTAGCTAGAGAACTTAAGTAGGCCAGGCTTTGAAGAAAGAGGTCTTTGTCTTGGTTGTTTTGCAGTCCATAGGCGTTCGTGATCATTCCCTCCTTGCCTGATCCTATTTCTCTATAGTGCGTTGTGATGGTATTTGAAGTGGAGAAGCCTTGATCTAGGATGTTTGTGGCAGGGTTCCAAAGGATGGCCAGGCCCCTTGAAGCCCCCTTTGATTCCGTTTGATAAGAGTCGTAGTTGCGCCAACATCTTTTGAGGATGTCTTCTGCAGTTTTCCCTGCACATTTTGTCTCTTGTATCAGGAGTATATCAGGGTCTTCCATTTTGATGCAGTTTTAGAGTATCCTTTGCTTGGATCTTCCATTTAGACCTTTGATATTCCAGGTGAGGATTTTCATAATTAATAGTTAGGTGGTGGGGAAATGATCTCTCTGAGAGCTTGTGAATCTGTCCCGAGTTGATCATATAGTTTCCTGCTTTCTTTATTACTTGATGAGCTGATTTTATGCCTCGTCACTTATTTTCTTTTGGATGTTTTCTTGGATCTTGGTTTGGGTTTGTGCAGATTCCCAACCTTGATGTAGCCCCTAATGATGAGTTGATAAAAACTTTGTGAACTTTCCTGAGTTGGTCCTCTGGTAGGGTTTGAAGATCATTCTTGTTGAGTTCTTCTTCTAACCTGTCTAGGTCGATTTTTGCTAGGTCCTGCTCATCCATTTCCATGACTGTATATTCCTCTCTTTTTGGTTCCTTCCCTGTGCCTGGGTGGGTCTGTGGATCTGTTTGATTTGCTGGGGTTTGGTGCGGTTGGTCTTCCTTGTGCTTGGTGGGATCTGTCCCCATGGTCTTGTGGGGGTTTTCACTTATTCTGCTTCTGGAAGGCGGTTGAGGGATTCAAAGGAATTTCTATTTGGGTTCTTTTTTCCATTGTTGGTGGTGGGCTTCTTCTGCGCTTGTTTCCTTCGATTTTGGACCTGGGTGAATCCTTCCTTTGTTTTCTCTTCAACTTCCCTTTTTTGGGGGGGGGTGGTGTTGAGGGGACAGTCTTTGAAAATGTGCCCATGTTCGTGGCATTTTCGACATCTGAAAGGAATGTATTCATAGTCTATGGTTTGGGACCATTCCTCGTCCTGGTATTCTAAGGTAACTGTGCCTGGCAGAGCTTTGGAGATGTTCACATATACACAGATCCTTGCATAAGAGGTGTATTTATCTATTTAGTGGCTTTAGAAGATTTGACATATTTACCGAGGGTATTGCCTATGCCCAGTAAAATTTCTTCTAACCAGAACTCTTGAGGTAGGGAATATAGGCGAATCCATACTAGTGCATATGCAAAGTTCTCCTTTTTTAGGAAGAAGCGGTTTGTCCAGAAGCAGAGGTAGAGGCCAACCAAATTGTAGAAATATGGTCCCGCTTCAAAGATCATGTCCTTGTCTTCTAGGTTGTAGAATATTACTATGAAGAAACCTTTGGAGCTCAACTGGAGCTCGTAGTCTCCTTTGGGGTTCCACCATGCCTTGATCCAGCGGGTTAGGTCCTTTTTGGAGGGCCAGAGACCTAGGAATTTTCCTATGAGGGCATGGTCTCTCATGAACTACGTGTGTTCCCCTATCTTGGTGGTTTTGTTGACGTATTTGGGCACAACCGGGGCTTGGGGGATACATTTTTCGGGTATCCATCTCGAGAGACTTTTGGATGTGAGGAATTAGCATCTGTATTCGAGTCTTTGCTAATTTCCATCTCTTCCTACAGAAACTGGTCTCGCAGGTGCAATGGCAACTCAAAGGTCGGTCTACGTGCCCACAAGTTCTCTGGATATTTGGTGGCGACGTTGCAGTGAGAGGGGGCTTTCACCCCCCCTTCTCTTCCCATTCTCTGAGGCGGTCAGAGTTGCAGGGCTGAGGTGATCAACACGTACCCAGGGAGTCAGAGATGGTCTAGGCAGGCGGGAGTTGGGAACATGAAGAAACCCTAAAAGTTGCAGAGCCCCCTAAAATTTCTCGCCCTAAAACCCTTGTTAACACCCTAGAAACTTGGAATAACTTGACCGCAGACATGTTCCATCTTCCCACCTGTGGTTTAACCACGTGCTTACTAGTCTTAGCCACACGTTTACTGGCAAGACGACCCCTCCACCTATTCCAACTAACTATAAGTGACATAAGTGACAGAGGAAAGCTACTTGTAAGTCATAGAGGAAAAGAAATTCAAAAGGTTATTGTTTTTTTTGTTTGAGAGGGACATTAAAAGAAAACCACAAGATTTAACTAATATATATATATATATTTATCTAAAAATCCTAAGAGAGTAAGCTATGGGTTAGGAGTGGGAGAGGGTCCTCTCACATATGAGGGAATGCAATGCGCGTGGTGGGAAGGAATCATCAGAGCCCGCGTTGCAATCGAATCTATCGACTCCATTGTCGGACCCCTGCAATCGACATAATTGCTCAAGGAATCCGACGGGCCTGCCAGAGGCCTCCTTGATATCTAAGAGGTTTCCCAAGCTGTCTCCGCTACTTTCCAGTCTGACTCTTCTGGCTCCACCTTCAATCGCCCTTGCCACTAGCTCTACGACACCTTTCTTTCCTCTGACCCCGATTTGCAGCTCGTCGTTCTTAGGTATGTCCCAATTCTTTCCAGAAGCTATCCTTCCCGCCTTGTCTCTGACACTCATTCCCTCTGCGAACCCCTTGCTGGATTCGAGGCCGTCCTACTGGCCCTATATTCCGACGAAGTGAAGGCCAGGGGCGACATGCCTCTGCTCCTACACATTCCCGATCTGGCCCAACCCTCTCTCTACCATGCCCCCCAGAATAGTCTTCCACAAGACATCTCTTCCGACCCTTTTGTTGGGCATCTCTCCGCCCCCTTGGAGCCTCAGGCCATCGTCAGGGTCAGTCTCGATATCTTCTACAGGAATATTTTCGTCATGCCCATCGGGCCCAAGATCGACATTTGCCACTTATTTCAAGGCTAGGCCAGCCATAATTGCTCTTGTTCTTGAAGATTTGATGATCTGGTCCCTAAAGCAATTCTATCCACCAGGAGTATCATAAGATTGAACATACCTTCCCGGGCTAATGTGATGGTCGTTGTCGCTGCCAATGTTGTAAGAAATACCAATACACCGACCAAGCAGAAGAATCCTGAGCTCTTCATGGCATCTAGATGCGAGTCTTACTGAGTGGAGAATAGAGGGAAACTGTATGCAGAGCAGAAGCGAGGTGTTAGCAGAGGTGGTGCAAGGTGAGAGTGAGGGATTTACGTGTTGGGTAGGGTTTGTTTAGGTTTTTTTTAATATAATTTTTTTTATGATTGGACAAGTGGGAAAGGGAGGCACATGGACCTGATGCAAGGTCCCACGCTACCTACTCTCCCTTTATATATATATATAATATTTTTTTTCCTCGAAAAAAACATAATTTTATTCATCCGGAGAGACAAAATTACATTTTGTAGGTGCTGGTTGAGAACATTCAGTAACATAGAGAAAGTATCATGGTTTTTAACCCAAAAGAGTAATCTGCTGATAGTTGTGTTATCCAAGTTCTTTGTAATCTGATTCTAGTCGAATAGTGCCTGCTACAAGCAATTTACATGATCTACTACGTAGCTAAGAAGTAATTTATACATTTACAATGAAGATACCAAAACTGGTTTCAAAATATACAACACAAAAAGTAAATTTGGAGAATTATGGGGCAGGAGCTTGTGTCGGGTCTTCGATGAAGGGCCAGTGGTAGAAATTCTGAACTGTATCCCCTCGTGATTCTGAAAAGTGCCATTGACCAAATGGAACATTGTGCCCCTCTTTCGATAGCGCATTTGCTAGTGTGTTCCTGTCCCTGTAAACATGTCATATAGAAAAGGAGTCAAAAGAGGCCAACAATGTATAAATCTTCCTCAAAATAGGCTACAGAAAAATATTGTGGCAGGATTGTGTTTTCTGAGCCCAGTTTATTACATTCATTGAATCACCAAAGAGTTGTATGGAGTGTAACTCTTTCTCTTTTTCTGTTTTGAGTAGAAGGAGAAGTGTCATGAGTTATGCATAGTTGTTTGTGCCTTTGCCCAATCCCATTTTAATTTTGAAAGAATGTGAGTCTGAAATATGAAGGACTCGTTATGCATAGTTGTTTGTGCCTTTGCCCAATCCCATTTTAATTTTGAAAGAATGTGAGTCTGAAATATGAAGGACTCACTTCCACAAAGAAGAAGATTTTGTGATGCTTCGTAAAAAAAGGCCAACGCCATGGATGAATCTATGGGTGTAGGTTGAGATACTCAGATGCTAGGTGCATTATTTTCCTGAGGAAAGTGTTCCAAAATAGAGATACTTTGGACAATAACTAATTCGGCTACCGAGGCCTTATCTTGGAAAATGGCCATGTTCCTGGCCAACCAGACTCCCCAGCTTATTATGAGTGGTAGGGCTTTCAAGTTCTTGTGTGAGGAATCTTGCAACCAGTTTCCCCAGGTGGATTCTAGTGTTGGGCCATTCCACCCACAATGTTGTCTTAGAAGAAGAACGACTTCCCTCCAAAATTTTAAGGTAAAAGGGAAAAAGATGAGGATGTGATCTATGGTTTCATTTTCCCCTTTACACAGAGTACACCAGCCTGTCCCTTTGATATGATGCTTCCTCATCTTGTCCCAAGTTGGAACTTTGTTAACTAGTGCTAACCACATGAAGATCTTAGTTTTCAGTGGGGCTTTGAGCTTCCAAAGACCTCTCCACCACCAACATGGTTCCCTTTGGAGAAGATCAACATTAAGGGCTATGTAGCCTAATTTCAGAGTGTAAACCCCATGAGGGGATTTTTTCCAGACCAACTCATCATCATTATCTAGGAGCCTAATGTGGCCTCTCTAAAGGGAAAAAATATAGTTGTCCCACTGAAGTTTAAGCTCGCCTTCCAACCCGATAGATTCATAACTGATCCAACCTTGATGCCATATGTTTGTGGAGCCTGGATCAACAATTTGATTAAGTTTGAAATATCCCTGAGTATGTAGATGGTCTATGATTTCCTGAGGAAGGGAGTGGGTGTTCCCACTTCCATGCTAAGGGTCTATGCCAGTGTGGACTTTGTCCCCCTTGCCAACTCTCCAAGCCAATCTGTCGGCAATTACATTGAAGGATTTGATTACTGTCTTCCAAATGATGAAGGAGCTAGTTAAATTCTTTTCGGCCCGATGAATCCAATCTCCCACCGAGCCTGGATTGATGTATTTTTGGGTGACCACTTGAGTCCAGAAGCTATCTGTAGTGAATATCCTCCAGCATGCTTTTTCTGCCAAGGCTTTGGAAAAGATGAAAATATATTTAGATCCCCAAACCCCCAATGATTTTGGCTGGGCCAATCTATCCCATTTTGCCCAAGGTAAGGTGTAGTGATCCTTCATTCCAGACCTGAAAAAATGAAATCATAATCTGCTGATTTTTTCTAAAATACCTTTGGGAATCTAGGAGAGAGACATTCAGTAGACCGAGATAGCTTCCAAAACTGATTTTGTCAAAGTTAGATGACCTTCCCTTGAGAGCCATCAGAAACTCCAAAGGTTTAATCTTTTTTCTAATTTCGACAAGAGCCAACTCCAGTCCCCTGATAGGTATTTGTTTGCTTTGAGCTGAAAGCTGAGATATTTAATCCCATGTTGAAACTATTGTAGAAGGAAAGGGAATAGGGATCTATAAATAGCCGAGGTGGCATCGTCGAGCCCAATCAGGGATAAAGTAGATTTTTGAGAGTTGATGATCATCCTTGTAGCACTCTGAAAAAGTTGGAGTATTTCTGCTAAAGTCTCTGCATCCCTGGGTCCACCACTACAGAAAATTAGGACATCATCTACAAAAAGTAGATGAGTAATTATGAAATCTAGAGAGGTTTGTACACCCTGGAAATACCCCGAGGTGATGGCTGAACCCAGGGCCCTGCTTAAGCCTTCCGCTACCAGAAGAAAGATGAGAGGTGAGAGGGGACATCCCTGCCTTAGCCCCCTTTCTGAGGAGAAGAAGGGAGAGGCTTCTCCATTAATCAATATAGAAAAAGAAACAGAGGAAATACAAACCATTATCCACCTAATGAAAGGTACCTCAAACCCCAAATGTGTAAGAAGTAGCCTGATGAAGGACCAACTTACCCGATCAAATGCCTTTGAGAGATCAATTTTTAGGACAACCCCTTTGGACCACAAAGTTCCAAGACTGTGCAAGCCTTCTTGAGCCACCGTGATAGCTTCATGAATCTACCGACCATTTAAGAATCCAAATTGTTCTTTTGAGATAACCTTCGAGAGTTTGGGTTTAAGGCATTTGGAAATGAGTTTTTCCACAATCTTGTAAATGAAATTTCACAGAGAGATCGACTGAAAATCCTCAAAGGAGAGGGGATCGCCCGTTTTTGGAATTAGTGCCAGGAAGGTTGAGTTGAAGGGAAGATGCATCATACTGTTCCTTCTAGATTCTTCGACCACCTGGAGGAGGTTAGTTCCTAACAAATCATAGAATCCTAGATAGAATTATATCGGCCAACCGTCTAGCCCCAGGCTCTTATCCTTTTGAAAGTTGTGTAGAGTCTCCTTTAGTTCCGATTCACTGAATTCCTTGAATAGTTCTCTGTTTTTTTCCTCATTCACAAAGCTAGGATAATAGAGAGACAATCGAACGATCTCAATGATATTCACCCTGTATTCCGCTTTATACAAGGATTTGAAGAAATTCTTTTCCATTTCCGCCAATCCATCAAAGGATGTTACATTCTTTCCTTCTTGGTCCCTCGTGTTCCAAATAGTATTTGAGGTTTTGCGGCCTTTTGCAAAAGCATGGAAAATTTTTGTGTTCTCATCCCCCCGATCTAGCCAAATGGCTCGGATTTTTAATCGCTAGTTCGCCTCTTGATCATCTAGGAGTTGTTTATGCTGAGATTCCAGAGACCTTAGAGATTCCCTGGAGGAGTCAGAGAGGAACCCCCCATCTAACTCTTGGTAGATGGCCTCAATTTGTTCTTTTGTGCTCTGTAATTCCCTTCCCTCCCTCTGGCTTTTATCCCAAGCCCAGGGAATAGTCAATAGTTTGATTCTTTTAATATTGTACGCAAAATGTAAACTCGCTGAAGAGCCTGTACTGGGGTCAAAAGGCCTCCAATTTGACTGAACTAGTTCAAGGAAAATCTCATCTAAAATCCATAAAGCATTAAATTTAAAAGGTGAAGAAGGATTGTTTGTCCCTCCCTCTAGTGCAAGCCAGATCAGGGAGTGATAGGAGATGCTGCCAACATCGATCCATTGCCTCACTTGGAAATTTTCCTCCATTAGTGCTTTTGCTACCAAAAATCGATCGATTCTCTTTTCCACCCTTGCGTCCCTTGAACGCATATTCCTCTAAGTCAGGATGAGATTTATAGGGGCTATGTCCAATAGTCGATTGGCCTACAAAAGGTGAGTGAAAAATGCAGTGAGATGATCCAGGCGATCCGAAGGACCCCAGACCTCAACCACTCTTAAGGAAAAATTTAGATCTCCCCCTAGAGTTAAATTGTCAGCCTTCAGAAGCTTGAGTTTGAGGATTGATTCCCAGAAGGGGGTCCTATCTTGATATGGCCCATAAATGTTCAAAATTTTGAATTCTTTACCCAGACCCTCCAAAAAAAATTCTCTCCTAAGCAAGAGTTGAGCGCCCAGGAGTTTAACAGTTTGATTGATGTGGTGCGCCATCCCGTAGCTAGACCTCCAGATCTACCTGTAGCGTCTATACCCTCAAAATGCCAGCCCGGGAGAAAAGTGGCGAGGGTAGAAGAGACTGAAGTAGAATATGCCAAAGTTTCTTGGAGGAGAATAATATACGGTTGTTGAGTGGTAATCAACCGTTTAAGGGGAGATTTCTTGTGGGGGCTCACCAGATCCCTACAGTTGAAAGAGAGCAGTTTCATGGGGGAACCTTCCCAAGGGCATGCATTGCTCTAAGTGCCCCAAAAATAGACTGTTGACGACCAGATGCAATATCAAGTCACGCTCGATATTGTGCCTTGGATAGTAGGGAGTTACGCCCTTGACCTCACTTAAGGGAGCTTCTTTATGGATCAAGACTGAGCCCTTCTTCCTTTGGGGGAGGGCCCATAATGGTTTTATTCCTAAGATGGAAGAGGATGGAGGGTTCCTTCGAGGATTCAGAGGAGGGTTCCTTGATGGAGTTGGAGTTGGGGAGATCAGGAGAGGGGGGAAGAACAGAGAGCGAGGCAAGCAAGGGAGGGTAGAGGGGAGCGAGAGTATGGATTGGTAGTCTAGGGGAAAGAAGAGTGGAGGGGCCTTCGGGGGGGGGTGTTGTCCAGTTTTAAGAATTTAAAGGCCTGAAGAGGATCCAAAACCAACAAAGGAATAATGTAGTGAAAATTCAAATATGATTCAAATGAAGGCACTCAAATTTTACCTCGAGGACGAAGAGGAGCCAACTCCCGAGCCTGGGGGGGAAACCCGACCAATAGAAAACTGCTCCACCTGAAGACTGTTGAGCCCACCTTGGGATTCTTCCTAGAGAGGGCTGTGAGTTTGAGGTAGAGGATGTAGTGGGTGATGTCGAATCCGAGGGAGAGGGTCCGAGCTGATGTTCTTCATTCGAAAGAGGTCGAGAAGCGGAAGAACGTCCACATAGTGGCAATGGGCAGTATTTTAGTATATGCCCATGAGCATGGAAACGATAGAAGCAAAAAGGAATGCCCCCATAGTCAAGGATTTGATCCATGGTGTGGCCCCGATATGTGATGTTGAGTTCCTTCCACAGACCTCCCCTGATGTTAAGGGAGACTAATATATGGGCCAATGACATTCCCCCCATCTCACTAAAAGAGAAATCTGCATCTAGATAAGTGTCCATTGTGTTCCCAATTGCTTGGAAAACCTTCTTAGACCATAGGTGGGATGAGAGCCTTGGCAGATGAACCCATATTGGGAATGAGTCCACATGCTTGCTAGTTGCATCAAAGGTTGGATCCCAAAGCTTCAGAAGGAATAGGATGAATCGATGGACCAACATCCCGAGAGGGCCCGAGAAGCTTGAGTTGCTTCCGCGAAAACAATTAGAAACCAACCCCATGAGAGGCATCAAATTTGTGGAGGCGAGGGTTGTGCCAATCCCCAGGTAGTGGACTCAGAGGGAGGGCCTCCACCATGGGACGTTACCAAAGAACTACAGAAAATCAAACCCCCAAAGTTTGTCAGGGGACGTGCAAGTGAACGTGCAGAGGCATGGTTGAAAGGAATAATGATATGTTTTTCCTTGATAAACTATTCTTCCACGTCAAAAACAAAGATAGCGATATTTTAGTTGAGGGACAATGCCTTGAACTGGTGGGGTAATCTAGAGAGATAGTTACACCTTACCCCATACACCGTCTCCTGAGAGATTTTTGAGGAAAGGTTCCGAAGAAAATATTTGCCTGCTTACTATGAGGAACAATAGGTAGGAGAATTTTATGCCCTAATTCAGGGAAACCGAACTGTGGAAGAGTATGAAATCAAGTTCATGGAGTTAATAAAGTATGCCTCATACATGGATACCGATCAACGACAAGCATGACGTTTTGTGTATGGGTTAAACATTGAGATAAGGGCCATGGTGTGGATGTGGAAACCATCGTTAGTAGATGAAGTAGTGGAAAATGATCATTAGACAAAAGAGCATATGAGCTTAAACAAAGGCATGAGATAGACTATTCCACATCCTTCTAGATTCACGGGGAAGGCCCCTAGGACCTTCTCCCGGGGAGGAAGCTCTAGGCCACCTCCTTATGGGAATAGAATCACACCTAGAACAATTGCAACATGTATATAAATGGAAACGTGTACAACATCCCACTCATCACCAATGATGCAAGCAAGTCCATGACCTTCTCGGGGAGAATCTAGTAGGGGCATGGGCTCCAGGGGAAGGAATTCATTTCAGAGGCCTTCACATGACAGTGTGCAGGCTCCATATTGTGTTACGTGTTGGGAGTGTGTAGGAACCCACTAATAGCATGGCTGTCCAAAGTCACAATCAGGCTTTGTGCATAGAGAAGGAAAGGCCTCGATGGGAAGAACAAGTAGTAGCCATCATATTTATGCAACAATCAATAATCACCAGGCAGAACATCAATCCATGGTGGTGGATTTGTCAAGTATGCTAAACCATGTCAATGTTAAAATTTTATTTGATTTTGGTGCTACAAATAGTTTCATTTCACTTGTGCATTAGAAAAGTGTGGGTTGGCAACCTACAAGCACGATGACTTCAAACAAGTCAAGATGCCTTCGGGGAAAAAACAAGCAGTAGGACCTAGTGTCAATAATTTTCTAGTAGACCTAGGAGTGTGTACTACTAGGTTGAAGGTGTATGTCACTTCTCTAGGGATGTATGACCTAATCATTGGGATGGACTGGTTAGAATCCAATCGAGCTATGGTAGATTGTTTCATAAAGAGGGTGCTTTGCATTGATGATGAAGGAAGGTCAATAGAGATCCATGGTATACATAGGAAGGTGTCTCTACGCTTTATCTCAAATATGAAGGTTAAACGTTCATGAGGCAAGGTTGCCAATTATATGTAGTGGAAGAAGTCAATGAAGGGAAAGGACCCTCTATGGATCAATATCTAGTATTTTCGGAATTTAAGGATGTTTATTCGAAAGAGTTGCCAGTGTTACCTCCTGAAAGGGAGCTTGATTTTACCATAGAGCTAAAACCTGGTGCAGATCCAATTTCCAAGATACCATATAGGATAACAGTGCCAGAACTTTGTGAGTTGCAGAAGCAGTTGAAGGAACTACTTGACTTAGGGTTGATAAGGCCTAGTGTTTCACCTTGGGGTGCACCAATAAATTTTTTCAAGAAGAAGGATGGTTCCTTATGATTGTGCATAGATTACATGGACTTGAACCATGCTACAATGAAGAATAGGTACCTAATACCATAGATAGATGATTTCTTTGATCAAATGAAAGGAGTAGCGTTTTTCTCCAAAATTAATCTGTGATCAGGGTATCACTAGATAATAATTAAGGAAGGTGATATTCCTAAAACCGCCTTTCGAATTCAGTTTGGGCATTATGAGTTCATTGTAGTCCCTTTTGGTTTGACCAATGCACCAATAGTATTCATGAGCCTCATGAATGGTGTATTCCGAAAGTACTTAGACCAATTTGTACATGTCTTTCTTGATTATATCCTCTTCTATTCCAAGAATGAAAGAGAAAATGAGGAACACTTGCAAGTGGTGTTGTCATGCCTTAGAGAGAACAAGTTGTATGGAAAGTTGTCAAAGTGTTCTTTCTTCCAGAAAGAGATTCACTATTTAAGTCATATCATTTTCAGTGAGGGAATTTATGTGGACCCGGAAAAGGTGAAGGCCATTATGGATTGGCCAGTGCCTAAAAATGCTCATGAGGTGAGAAGCTTCATAAGGATAGTTGGTTATTATCGAAGGTTTGTGGAATGGTTCTCTAAGATAGAGAAACCCATCAACTCCTTGCAGTGCAAGGGGGTCAATTATGAATGGATAGAGGAATGTGATATTTCATTCATCGAGCTTAAGAGGTTACTAACTAGTGCACCGATTCATGAGTGTCGGATATGGAAAAAGACTTCACAGTCTACACATATGCCTCAAAGCAAGGATTTGGGGTTATGCTAATGCAATATGGGGGAGTGATAATGTATGTGTCAAGAAAGATGAAGCAACATGAGGAGCTATATTCTACTCATGATTTAGAGTTGGAAGATGTAATTCTAGCTTTGAAGCTTTGGAGGCATTATCTAGTGGGACAAACATTTGAGCTCAAAACAGACCATGAAAGCTTAAATAATCGCTTCACTCAAATGGATCTCAATGCTAGGCAGAGGTGATGGAGTGAATTTATGAGTGAGTACGATTTTGGAATTTCATATATCAAAGGAAAGGATAATGTTGTCGCAGATGCCCTAAGTAGAAGATCACATCTCTTCTCCTTGGTGCCCTTTAAAGTTAATTTAAGGGAGCAAGTGTTGGGGAAACCTCTTGGAGATAGTTGGTATTTAAAGGCTACTTCATCCCTCCAGAGTGGGAGGCAGTTAGAGCCAAAGTATGAATGATATAGCCTTAAAGCTAATGGATTGTTAAGATATCAGGGAAAGATGTACATCCCCAAGGGTGGGGATATTCGAAGCATCATACTCAGGGAATCCCATAGATCACTTTACTGTGCGCATACGGGTGTGAAGAAAATGTACAAATATATGAAAAAGTTTTTCTTATGGGTAGGCATGAAGCATGATGTAGTCCATTTCATCGCCAAGTGCCTTGAGTGTCATCAAGTGAAGGATGATCATCACCACCTGACATGTCTCCTACAACCGCATGATGTTCCTATGTCCAAGTGGGAAGTCATTTCTATGGATTTCATTATGGGATTTCCACTCAAACCACTGAGGCACAATTCCATTCTTGTTATAGTTGATAAGTTGACCAAAACTGCTCATTTTATTCCAGTTAGAGACACTTAAAATGTCACTGATGTGGCACGTGTTTTTATAATTGAAGTCATCTATCTGTATGGTTTACCCAATAAGATCGTTCCAGATAGGGACTCTCGGTTTACCTCTAGGTTTTGGACAAGTTTTCAGTTGGTGTTGGGGACTCAGTTGAACTTGAGCACAACATATCATCCTGAAACTGATGGGAAAACTGAGAGAGTAAATCAGGTTATGGAAGACATGATTAGGATGTATGTTATGGATAATCAAACCTATTGGGAGAAGTACCTACCTTTAGTAGATTTCTCCTACAATAATAGTTTTCACAACTCAATTGGAATTACGCCCTATGAAGCTCTGTATGGAAGGCCATGCAGGACACCGTTGCGTTGGGAAAGGTTAGAAGACTGAGTGATAGTGGGGATAGAATTAATTCAAGAGATGGATAAACAAGTGATTCAGATTAGGCAAAGACTAAAGGAATCACGGGATAGACAAAAAATTTATGTTGATGCTCATAGGAATGACCAAAGTTATAAAGTGGGAGATCAAGTTTTCATTCGTATCATGCATAATAAGTGTACCATTCAGTTTGGGAAGGAGAAAAAGTTGTCGCCTCAATTTATATGACCGTTTAAAATCCAAGAGAGAATTGGACATGTTGCCTTTCTCCTCGTACTTCCATCCCACTTGCATAAAAATCATAATGTTTTTCATGCATCTGTTCTATGTCATTATGTTGCTAATGAATCTCACAAACTAAATTGGAAGGAAATGTAGGTCTTAGATGCATGAACCATCATGGTTGAACCATTACGCATATTGGACCATAGGTTCCAACAACTCATGAATAATTTGTTAGACCAAGTTAAGGTCCAGTGGGACAAGTATAGCCCAAGATCTGCTACTTGGGAGGATGCCGAGACCTTGCGAAGAGATTATCCCTCACTTTTTTTACCACCTCAGAACTATGTTTCTCGAAGGTTGGGTGTATGTAATGTCACAATTTGATTTAGACAACTAGAATTACTTATGGCCTAATCGTATCTTATTTGCTTATTAATTGTGAAACTATTAACGTTACACTTAAAATTTTAGACATATGAACCTGTGTGAATGTCAATACTATGAATGTTTATCATTATTTGAATTATGATGGATATTATACAACCTAAATCTAGCTTGAAAATTTTGAAATTTAAAGGTGTTGGTACGTGGATACCGAGTTAATGATATGATTAAATGCATTTACATGATAATAACAAATATATATATGAGTTTGTGTTATAAACTAATATGCAGGTTAATGGGCTATGAAATAGCCAAAGGATAATGATAATAAAGGGTTGATGTCATTAATATCAACCGAGAAATAATATGATATTAATCTTTGTATGTGAAATTATGTTGGTTCAAATGCATTGCTATGATATGTGGGAAAGTGCATATTTTTCAGGTAGCAAGACTTCCTGAAACTGAATATACGATGATTAATAGGATGATTAACTGAATATGTTTGGCTTGGTCGTGCCCTTAAAAATAGATTAAATTATTATTATTATTATANATTAATCTTTGTATGTGAAATTATGTTGGTTCAAATGCATTGCTATGATATGTGGGAAAGTGCATATTTTTCAGGTAGCAAGACTTCCTGAAACTGAATATACGATGATTAATAGGATGATTAACTGAATATGTTTGGCTTGGCCGTGCCCTTAAANTATATATATATATATATATATATATGAGGAAGGACCATATAGATAAACATATATAAAATGCTATAAAGATACATTTAATATTTATGATATATATAATCCAAGGTTAGTAACATAGTGTAAAATAATGATAATAGAATAATGTAATTAAAGATTAATGTAGTGATTAATTAATATAATGCTAATTACAAAAATGATTAAATTAACATTATAACTTCATAAGGTTAATGAATTCTAATTAATAAGATTTAAGGGGGGAATTTATGACTAATTATAAGGATTAATAAGGATATAAAGTATTAAAGGGAAGGGTTAAATGTTTGATTAAATAGGTAAGTAAGGGTGACTGACGAGTACCCCACAGTGCTAGCATTGCTAAGCAAGGCGATAGAATTAGTAGCTTACCTGGACGAAGCTACCGGACTTAGAGGATTTTGACCCTGACCCTTAGCCACTTACCTTATGGGAGTAATGCATGTTTACAGACAAGTATAAACAAAACTTACTCCTAACCTCATCCTTGCAAGTTAAGTTTGAGTATAACCTAGAATGCCCTAACTCTTCTCTAATAAACATTCGATTTGAATGCAGGTTATGTATTCAGGATGGTTAGAACTTGGGGAAATCGAGGTCAAGGAACATCATCACAAGGACCACCAACGTTGGCATTGCCACCACCATTGCCTGAATTAGTTCTCATATTGTGCTCCTTAGAGGATATTGATGAGACATTAAAGGGGCACCAATCAATGGATGTCGAAGTGGAACCCCCACCATATGGTGTGGGTAACCCTAAAGCGTCGAGGGACTCAGAGGGAGGGCCTCCACTAGGGGACGCCACCAAAGAACTACAAAAAATAAAAATCCCAAAGTTTGTCGGGGGTCATGCAAGTGAACATGCATAGGCATGGTGGGAAGGAATGATGAGATGTTTTTCCTTGAGAGACTATGCTTCCACTTCAAAAACAAAGATATCTATATTTCAGTTGATGGACAATGCCTTGAACTGGTGGGGTAATCTAGAGAGAAAGTTACACCTTACCCCAAACACCGTCTCTTGGGAGATTTTTGAGGAAAGGTTCCAAAGAAAATATTTTCTTGCTTACTATGAGGAACAATAGGTAGGAGAATTTCATGCCCTAATTCAAGGAAACCGAACTATGGAAGAGTATGAAATCAGGTTCATGGAGTTAATAAAGTATGTCTCATACATGGATACTGATCAACAACAAGCATAATGTTTTGTGTATGGGTTACACACTAAGATAAGGGCCATGGTGTGGATGTGGAAACCATCATCAGTAGATGAAGCAACGGAAAATAATCGTTACACAAAAGAGCATATGAGCTTAAACAAAGGTATGATATCAACTATTCCACATCCTTATAGATTCATGGGGAAGGCCCCTAGGACCTTCTCCTGAGAAGGAAGCTCTAGGCCACCTCCTTATGGGAATATAGTCGCACCTAGAACAGTTGCATCAAGTATATCAACGGCAGTGCGTACAACATCCCACTCATCACCAGCGATGAAAGTATGTCCATGACCTTTTCGGGGAGAAGCTAGTAGGGGCATGGGTTCCAAGGGAATTAAATCATTTCAGAGGCCTTCACAGGACAGTGTGAAGGTTCCATCTTGTGTTATGTGTTGGGAGTGTGGAGGACCCCACTACTAGCGTGGTTGTCCAGAGTCACAATTAGGCTTTGTGCATAGAGAAGGAAAGGCCCCGATGGGAAGAGAAAGTAGTAGCCACCATATTTATGAAACAATCAATAATTTCCATGAAGAACATCAATCCATGGTGGTGGATTCGTCAAGTATGCTAAACCATGTCAATGTTAAAATTTTATTTGATTTTGGTGCTACAAATAGTTTCATTTCACCTTGTGCATTAGAAAAGTGTGGGTTGGCAGCCTACGAGCATGATGACTTCAAACAAGTCAAGATGCCTTCAGGGGGAAAAAAAGCAGTAGGACCTAGTGTCGATAATTGTCTAGTAGACCTAGGAGTGTGTACTACTAGGTTGAAGGTGTACATCACTGCTCTAGGGATGTATGACCTAATCATTGGGATGGACTGGTTATAAGCCAATCGAGCTATGGAAGATTGTTTCACAAAGAGGGTTCTTTGCATTGATGATGAAGGAAGGTCAATAGATATCCATGGTATACAGAGGAAGGTGTCTCTATGCTTTATCTCAATAATGAAGGTTAAACGTTCATGAGGCAAGGTTACCGATTATATGTAGTGGAAGAAGTCAATGAATGGAAAGGACCCTCTATGGATCAATATCTAATATTTTCTTTAAGGATGTTTTTCTGAAAGAGTCGCCAGGGTTACCTCCTGAAAGGGAGCTTGATTTTACCATCGAGCTAAAACCGAGTACAAAGCCAATTTTCAAGATACCATATAGGATAACAACGCCAGAACTTTGTGATTTGCAGATGCAGTTGAAGGAACTACTTGACTTAGGGTTGATAAGGCCCCGTGTTTCACCTTGGGGTGCACCAATAATTGTTTTCAAGAAGAAGGAAAGTTCCTTATGATTGTTCATAGGTTACAAGAACTTGAACCATGCTACAATGAAGAATAGGTACCCAACACCACAGATAGATGATCTCTTTGATCAAATTAAAGGAGTAGTGGTTTTCTCCAAAATTGTTCCGCGATCAGGGTATCACCAGTTAAGGATTAATGAAGGCAATATTCCTAAAACTTCCTTTCAAACTCAGTTTGGGAATTACGAGTTCATTGTAGTCCCCTTTGGTTTGACCAATGCACCAATAGTATTCATGAGCCTCATGAATGGTGTATTCCGAAAGTAATTAGACCGCTTTGTACATGTCTTTCTTGATGATATCCTCTTCTATTCCAAGAACCAAAGAGAACATGTCTTGTCATGCCTTAGAGAGAACAAGTTGTATGGAAAGTTGTCGAAGTGTTATTTCTTCTAGAAAGAGATTCACTATTTAGGTCATATCATTTTCAGTGAGGGAATTTATGTGGACCTGGAAAAGGTGAAGGCCATTATGGATTGGCCAGTTCCGAAAAATGCTCATGAGGTGAGAAGATTCATGGAGATAGTTGGTTATTATCGAAGGTTTGTGGAAGGGTTCTATAACATAGTGAAACCCATCACCACCTTGCAGTGCAAGGGGGTCAAGTATGAATGGACAAAGGAGTGTGATATTGCATTCATCGAGCTTAAGAGTTTACTAACTAGTGCACCAATTCTATGAGTGTCGGATATGAAAAAGACTTCACATTCTGCATAGATGCCTCAAAGCAAGGATTGGGGGCCATGCTAATGAAATATGGGGGAGTTATAACGTATGCGTCAAGAAAGCTGAAGCAACATGAGGAGCTATATTGTACTCATGATTTAGATTTGGAAGTTGTAATGCTAGCTCTCAAGCTTTGGAGGCATTATCTAGTGGGACAAAGCTTTGAGCTCAAAACGGACCATGAAAGATTAAAACATATCTTCACTCAAAGGGATCTCAATGCTAGGCAGAGGCGATGGAGTGAGTATGATTTTGGAATTTCATATATCAAAGGAAAGGATAATGTGGTCACGGATGCCCTGAGTAAAAGACCACATATCTTCTCCTTGGTCTCAATGCTAGGCGAGGCTATGGAGCGAAAGTATGATTTGAATTTCATATATCGCTATGCTGATAATGTGGTCACGATGCCCGAGTAAAAGACCACACATCTTCCTTACCCCTTTAAAAGTTAATCCGAGGAGCCGAGTGTTGGGGAAACTTCGATATATTAAATTTAAAGGTTACTTCATCACCCGTGAGGGAGGAAGTTAGAGCCAAAGCATGAAGGATATATCCTTGAAGCCACGGATTGTTAAGATATCAAGGAAATATGTACATCCCCAAGGGTGGGGATATTCAAAGCATCATACTCAAGGAATCCCATAGAGAACGTTACTGTGTGCATCCGGGTGTGAAGAAAATGTATGCATATATGAATAAGATTTTCTTCTGGGTAGGAATGAAGCGCTATGTAGTCCATTTCATCACCAAGTGCCTTGAGTGTTAGAAAGTGAAGGAAGATCATCACCACTCGACAAGTCTCCTACAACCACATGATATTCCTATGTCCAAGTTGTTATCACATGAAGTTTTCAAGTGTCACAACAAGTCATCCAAGTCTTTTTCTTGCACGGGAATCAACCATGAGCAAAAAGTGCATCATTTAGAGAAGTCTATTTTGGGCTGAAATACAAGGAGCATTCGGGTTCATATTTTAACGATGGAGATTCCAGGAGCAGTTCATATCAACGACTCACGTGTATTCAGCATGTCAAAATTGCGCAAGGATTAGCGACTAGACAGAAGTCCCGAAGTCTCGAAGTAAATCTGAGTCGTTGAAGGCTAAGGACACACACCGCAAGATATAACACTTCAAAAATACAACACTTCGTAGGATTGCGTGAGCAAGCATAAGGAAAACTCCTGAAGTAATTATGGACCATTGATCTCAAATAAAAAAGAACCGTTGATCTTAGCAGTAGTATCATGGAAAGGCCCAAAGTCCCGAAGTAAATTTGAGCCATTGAAGGCTGAGGACATGCATTGACATATATAACACTTCAGAGACTTAACACTCTGGAAGGTTTACGAAGTGAAGCACTAGAGAAAGAATTTCTCGAAGTCCCGAAGTGAATCTCGACCTTCCAAATCAAGAGGACACATGGAGGCAAATCTCTCACTTCGGAGATACGACACTCTAGAGGATTGTAAGAACTATGCATTGAAAAGGCTTGAAGCCTGAACTCCCGAAGTAATTGTGAACCATTGATCTTTGCAGTAGGAAACAGGTTCCATCCAAGAGAAGCACGTGGCAACAAAAGAAGGGCTTCCCATATAGCAGATCACAACCAGATCAATGACCATGCTTCCTGGCGGGGACAGAACATGCTCGAACGATAAAAATCTTAAGCGGCCCCACAATTGAAACCTTGGTATAGAGAAAGAGCTACGTGGTGGAAGGTGGTGAATTGTGGGCTCAAAAGCGGTGTGGATCTAAATTGCCTTTGATGGCCCCGCAATCACGTGCTTATATAACGTCAAATCCGAGAACAACACATTGTATCCCCCTAGGCGTTAAGCCTTGTCCAGATCCAGAGGATTCAATTATTAAAAGAAAGGATTGGTGGTTGAAACCTCGACTCACTCAGTAATTAGAAAGCATGGACGGTTTGGCCGTGGAGATAAAATACTGTCAGCCTGAGGTACCACAGAGGGAAGATTTTCCTGCAAGCCCATACTGACCAGAGTTTCCTTCTGACAAAAGGAACATGAAATACAAGAGAATACACGCGACACTGGAGGAGAAGTGCCCAAGAAACAAGACATGTCTACTGTTTTTACTATAAATACATCAGATGAATGATATGTAAAGAGGAAGGGGGGTTTAGGCCCAAGACCGGAGGAGGGTTTGAGAAACATTTATGACTGTTTATTTCAGTTTGTAAACTAGAGGGGCATGTAGCTGTAAATGGTATTGTTATTGAAGATTCATATGAGTTGTTTCATCAGGCTGTCTTCTATGTTTCAATTATATTTTTCTTCTTGTTTGGATGTAGCATATTTGATTTATGGATTCCTGAGGCGGTAGAGGATCTTCTTTCATCTTTCCCATGTTTCATTGTTTATTATCCAAACACATCTATTCTCTTTGCAGGGAGGATATTTGCTTAGCGAGTATTCATCTTTATTTTATCCTCTTATCCTTCTCTTCATCATTAAGAAAATATTTTGTCTGATAGGGAGCTTAAATTCCTTCAATGAGCAGATTTTTTATGACTCCATAGACCAATGGTCCATCGCTGATCTGTAGTGATATCAGTTGTCTTTTCCTTTCTTCAAAGTCTTGTTGATCGACCTACTCAAACCATTTTAATCCATTTACATTTTGATGGGTATTGGGCTTATCCTCTTGCAGTCTGAGGGTGATTCTCAATGCTAACACAAGTGGGAAGTCATTTCTATGGGTTTAATTGTGGGATTGCCACTCAAATTAACGAGGCACAATTCCATTCTTGTTGTAGTTGATAAGTTGAACAAGAGTGCTCATTTTATTCCAGTTAAAGACACTTACGATGTCACTGATGTGGCACACTTTTTTATAATTGAATTCATATGTCTGTATGGTTTACCCAAAAAGATCATTTCAGATAGGGACTCTTGGTTTACCTATAGGTTTTGGACAAGTTTACAATTGGTGTCGGGGAATCAGTTGAACTTGAGCACAACATATCATCCCAAAACTTAGGCGAAAATTGAGAGAGTAAATTAGGTTATGGAAGACATGCTTAGGATATATGTTATAGATAATAAAACCTATTGGGATAAGTAATTACCTTTAGTAGAGTTCTCCTACAATAACAGTTTTCAGAGCTCAATTGGAATTCCGCCCTATGAAGCTCTTTATGGAAGGCCATGCAGGACACTGTTGGGTTGGGAAAGGTTAGAAGACCGAGTGACAATAGGGCTAGAATTGATTCAAGAGATGGCACAACAAGTGATTCAAATTAGGAAATGACTAAAGGAATCACAAGATAGAAATAAAATTTATGCTGATGCACATAGGAATGACCAAATTTATAAAGTGGGAGATCAAGTTTTCATTCATATCAAGCATAATAAGAGTACCATTCAGTTTGGGAAGGAGAAAAAGTAGTTTCCTCGATTTATAGGACCATTTAAAATCCAAGAGAGAATTGGACCTATTTCCTTTCACCTTGTACTTCCATCCCACTTGCATAAAAATCATAATGTTTTTCATGTATATGTTCTATGTCATTATGTTGCTGAGAAATGTCACAAAATAAATTGGAAGGTATTGTAGGTCTCGGATGGGGGAACCATCATGGTTGAACCATTACGCATATTGGACCATAGGGTCCAACAACTCATGAATAATTTGGTAGACCAAGTTAAGGTCCAGTGGGACAAGTATAGCCCATGATCTACTACTTGGGAGGATGCCGAGACCTTACGGCGAGATTATCCCTCACTTTTTTACCACCTTGGAACTATTTTTCTTGAAGGTTGGGTGTATGTAATGCCACATTTTGATTTAGACAACTAGAATTACTTATGGGCTAATCGTATCTTATTTGCTTATTAATTGTGAAACTATTAACAATACACTTAAAATTTGAGACATATGAACCCGTATGAATGTCAATACTATGAATGTTTATCGTTATTTGAATTATGATGGATAATATGCAACCTAATTCTAGCTTGGAAATTTAGAAATTTAAAGATGTTGGTACATGGATACCGAGTTAATGATATGATTAAATGCATTTACATGATAATAATGAATATATATGAGTTTGTGTTATAAACTAATATGTAGGTTAATGGGCTATGAAATAGCCAAAGGATAATGACAATAAACGGTTGATGTCGTGAACATCAATCGGGAAATAATATGGTATGAATCTTTGTATGTTACATTATGTTCGTTCAAATGCATTGCTATGAAATGTGGGCAAGTGCATGTTTTTCAGGTAGCGAGACTTACTGAAACTGAATATACGATGATTAATATATATATATATATTAATGAATAATTGAATAACACATTTTGAATAAGAGATTTTTTTTTAATTATGAAATTTTAATATGGAATGGAGCAAGTTAATGGCTAACTTGTCCTTTAAAAAATGTATATATATTCATGAACATGCAAACCTGTGTTATAATTCCTAGCAAAATGATATGTGTGATAGCCATCAAGGTGACATCATCTTGAGAAAGAAGCTTTGTTATATATATAAAAAATATTGGGATTGTATTATATTGATTTGGATAGATACAAAATGAGTGTAAAGATATCATATAAATTATGCCTGCACTTAAATACATTTTAAGTAGAGTAAATTTACAAGGATTATTGTAAATTTAGTTCTTGACTTATTGATATTTGAATTGCGAGCCCAAATTTCTACTTGTGTCAACTTGTCAATTGTTGGAAGTCTATTGATTGACCACCCCACCAATTCCCAATGGGTACTCTACTGCCTCAAGGACTCTTGAGTTGCAATGAGATTGTATGAAAAGTACAATTGTAGCAATTGAGAAGAGAGTGCAGTTTTGAAGCTTACAAGGTAATCCCCACTTCAAGCACACTATCTAATAAACCAAACTCAACAAAAAATCACCAATTGAAAAATGTGTATTATAAGAACAATCCAACATTAGGGAGAAAAAAGTGTGTGAGCTCTCTAGTTCAAGCCTTCTTTTATAAACTTTGTGGCTTAACCCACTTGTTCATTTCATGCAAAAATATGTAATTTTTTAAATTACTAATTACTTATTATTCAACCACTAATGAGTCACTCATATGCACAAGTGCACAATTAATTTCTCTTTTAAAAGTATAAAATAATGATTATTCATCACCTTATTCCATGCCCCTTAGCTAAACCTCCTAAGTGAGAGAATCCACAACCTACCCAACATCTAGGTAAAATCATCATGAACTTTTCAACCTAGAACATGGAAAATGAGTGCTAGTCAGTAGAAATGGGGATGTTGTTCCTCCTCTCCCGGTGATACTATGTACATCTTCCATACAACCCCATTACCCATATGTGGATTGGTTTGAAATCATATTCCTTGTGCATGCACACATTGAAATCGATGCATTAAATTGTCCCATAATCATAAATTAGAAACATATTATTTATCACATGACATATCATAGACTCCTGAGTCAATATGGAGTCCATATGATATTGACACAATCCCATGTCAATGTGCACTTGTGGCTTCTTTGTCACACTTGGAAAACCATCAATATCATCTAGCAATTAATGCATTTTAAATATATGCACACATCTATTTCAATGCTTCATAATCATGTGTATCAATACCATTAGTTATGTCATATTGCTATACAATTTATCCATCCATGTTTATCATATAGACATGAAAACAAATCTCATTCAGAAATACCATTATGTCAATTAAATTCAATCCAAAATAGTCAACATAGTTTAAGTTTCATCATCAAAATATATGTTAATAAAATTGGTCATTTTTAATCTAAATTCACTCAAATAATATGATCCAATCAGTTAAACTAGTCAAAGAAAAACAGGGCACTACATACACCCCCTCTCTAAGAAACTTCATCCCAAAGTTCTAAAACAAGGAAGGAAACTATTGAACACCAGTTGAAACATCTCAATTGCATCCTCCCAAGTAGTTGAGTTGGGACTATAACTATCCCATTATACCTTTACTTGGTCTACCAACTGACATTGAATATATTGAGTGCAAGAGTCTAATATGTGGATTGGTTCGATTGTCAAGGCCACCTCATTCGACATATACAAATGACTCAAATCTAGTAACATGAGAAGGGTATAAAACATAATGATGTAAAACAGATACATGAACATCATGCATATGATCTAATGATGACGAAAATGCAAGATGATAAGAAACTGGTCCTTTCCTTTCAAGAATTTTAAATGGTCCCACATACTGTGGTGACAACATGGTTCCTTTCCCAAATTTAATGGAGATCTTTTGTGGTTTGACTCACAAAAATAACTTATCCACAACTTTACAACTTCTATCAATTCTATGCACATTTGCATAACTCTTTTGTCTATCTTGTTCTTATTTTAATCTTCCTCAAATCATCTTTATTTGTTCTTCTATCTCTTGGATTATTTTTGGTCCAACTAGGACTCTATCATCTAGCCTGTCCCATTTGAGAGGTGTATTACATTGTCTACCATACAAAAATTCAAACAGTGACATCTTAATCAAGCTTTGATAATTGCTATTATATGAAAATTCTACAAGAGATAAAATCTCTTTCCAACGATTATGTTGATCCATTACATACATGCACAACATATCTTCCAATATCTTATTTACTCTTTCTATATGTCCATCAGTTTTAGGATGGTATACCATGTTGAAATTGAGTTGCATCCCGAATGCCTCTTGAAAACTTGTCCAAAATCTCCCTATAAACACTAACCCTCTATCATAGATTATCTTCTTTGGAATTCCATGCAATCTTACTATTTCATTGATAAATACCCCTGTGGTCTTTAGTGCTCTATATGTATTCTTTACTGGAATAAAATTCACACTTTTAGTCAAAGTGACTACTACTGCGAATTTATAACCATGTCTCCTCGATGGAAAATGTAATCCTACTATAAAATCCATCAAAATCACTTCCCATTTCAATTTTGATATCACTTGTGGTTGCAATAATCCTATTGGGTGTCGATGTTGAGCCTTCACTTGTTGAAATTCAAGGCATATAGCTACATAATTATCTATATCTCTCTTCATTCCATTCCAAAAGAACAATGGTTTCAAATCCACATTCATCTCTTTACTCTCAGATGATCCATATAAATTGCTCTATGAGCCTGTCCTTAAATTAAATTTTGAATTTCATCATTCGATGACATGTAAATCCTTTCTCAAAATTGTAATAGACCATATTCATCCAAGGTAAATACTTCATATTTAGGAAATTTCATCACTTCATTTTCTAATTCCAATCGAACTTCCTTATATCATTCATCTTCTAATTCTAATTTCAATATATTTTCTCACAAATTTTTCTTAAACGACAAAATCAAGAAAATACGTGGCCTACAACTTAAAACATCATCTACTTTATTTACTATTCCCTTAATGTATTATATATAAAAATGATACTCACTCAATAATTTTGACCACCTCCTATATATAACATTGAATTTACTTTGCATAAATATTTGTTGAAGCCCATGCTAATCTGTCTTCAATTCAATTTTTCTTCCAACTAAGTAAAGTCTCCAAATTATTAACACATGCACTATGAAAATACGTTCTAAATCACGCGTTACATCATTCTCTTCATGTGGTTAAAGATTTCTTGAAGCGTAGGCAATCACCCTACCTTCTTGCATTAATTCTGTACCCAACCCTTCTTTCAAAGAATCCATACATACTAGAAAATATTGATCCATATCCAATACCTTTAATGTAGGAGTCGTTGTCACTAATTCTTGAATCCTTTGAAACACTTCATCACATCATACCATCCACGCGAATTTCGTATTCTTCTTTTGTAACTTAGTAATATGATCTAGAATCTTCAAAAAACCTTCCACAAATCTTCAACAATATTTAGCCAATCCCACAAAACTATGTACTTTGTGTACAGTAGTAGGCACTAACCATTCCATAATAGCTTCTATATTTGTTGAATCCACTGCAATTCCTTCTCCTAAAATTATATGTCCCAAATAATGAATCCTTAATTCACAAATCAAACACTTAGAGAGTTTATCATACAACTTATGCTATCTAAGACATTGCAACACTAGCCTTAAATTATCTTCATGTTCCTCTGGTGCTTTGGAATATATCAGATTATCATCCAAAAAAACTTATAGAAACTTATCTAGATATTGTTGAAATACTCCATTCATTAAGCTCATAAATACACCAGGTGCATTAGGCAATTCGAAGAACACCACTACTAATTTATAATGACGTGTATTACATGTCATTTGAGGAATATCCTATTGTCTTATTCTTAATTGATGATATCCAAACCTTAAATCTATTTTATAAAATACTATATCCCTTTTCATTTGATCAAATAGGCATTTGATTTTAGTTAATGGATACTAATTTATTATCATGGCTTTGTTTAATTGTCAATTTTTGGGGAATAGGGTGGAACCTGATACGAAACAGAAAAGACAGTTCTGCAAATAATCGAAGAGGGAAGAAAATTTTGAAGATAAAGGTGGTGTCTAAAGACACTGTTACAACACTTGAGTACAACATACTGTGATCAAAACATCACAATGCATATTGGACATCTTGTACATGAAAATGATATCACTTGACCTCTTGATGATAATGACCCATGTGGTCTTCTATTTATAGTCTCAATATCTAACCAACTTCCATGAAATTGGGAGGATATTGTCCACATATAACCGTTGGTTGTTAGACTTGACTCCATTAAATCTATGTTGTATAGTAAGCTTGGCAAGGGTGCTTTAATCGACTTTCCATGCATCCAACTTGTAGTTGATTGAAGGCTGGGAAATCCACCGTCTGACTATATTTGACTGTTGTTCGACTGTTCGACCAACAGGATTGTCGACTACTCGACCGACTAATGTAGATATCTAGTCGATCGCTCGAATGACATTTTCCAGATGCAGGTCGACCTCCCAACCGATTGAATCCAGGAGAAGTGTGATGAGCCATCAATGTTTGATGTTTCAACAACCCCCCCCTCCCCCCCATCAACAAACATATTNATTTGGAGATTCAAGAGGTGAAATCACGTCATCATGGAAACCCCCCATAATTGCAGCTTCCTGAAGCCCAAGCATCATACATATATTGATCAATCTAGCTTCAGACAAGGATTTAGTGACGATATCAACAACTTGATCATCTATTCTGAAATATTCAAGAGATACAACATTCTCATGAATTAACTATCTCAAATAGTGAGCATGGAGCTCAACATGTTTCATATTACTATGGGAAAAAAAGATTGTCATGAAACTATATGGCACTTTGATTATCACAGTAAATTATAATCGAGGTATGAACAGGAAATCCAAGTTTGCCTAGAAGTTGACGAATCCATACTACTTCAGTACCTACTTGAACTACACCACTATATTTTTCTTTTGTAGTCGATAAGGAGACTACCTTCTCTTTGTTTCACGACCACAACAACAATCTAGTGTTGAGACTAAAAACATAGCCATAAGTGGACTTCCAATCATCACTGTCATCGAACCAGTCGGAGTCGGTGAAGTTGACCAACGAATCTAAACTTTGAAAATACTTGATATGAAAATGAGTGGTACCCTTGAGATAACAAACAATTTGTTTGACTACTTTCCAGTGGCTTTATCCGGGGTCCTGCATAAACTGAGAAACCACACTAAAGACAAAATAAATGTCAGGTGGATTATGAGTAAGATAAATAAGATTTTTAACGAATTGTCGAATTGTAGCATCGACTTGAGGTGTTTGACATGTTTTGGTAAGATTTATTCTAGATTGAAAAGGAGTAGCATAGGGCTTACAATCGACCATCTTAAAACAAGTCAAAAGATCCATCATATAATTAGATCGAGAAATAAAAAAACCATCACATAGTGGTAATATTTGAAGACCCAAAAAATAATGCAGAGTACCAAGATCTGTCGTGTCAAAGGAGGCAACAAGTTGTTTCTTCAATCTAAGGATGAGAGTAGGATTATAGTTAGCAATGAGAAGGTCATCAACATATACAAAAACAATCGAAGTGTCTCCATTGGTATGGAGTACATACAAGTTGTGATCAGATTCATAACATTTGAAATCAAGTTGAATAAATAAACTATTGATCTAAGCATACCAAGCTCCGAGAACTTGCTTCAAACCATAAAGAGACTTCTTGAGTCGACAAACTAGGTTAGAATCTATCACAAAACCAGGTGGTTGTTCCATGAAGATTTCTTCAGATAGGTCTCCATGAAGAAAAATACTCTTCACATCCATCTGATGGATTTTCCATCCAAAACGAGCAGTAAGGGAAAGAATCAGTCGAACATAGTTCATCTTTGCAATAGAGGAAAATGTCTTAGTGTAGTCGATACCTTCTTGTTGAGAAAATCCCTTCACAATCAAACGTGATTTATGTCACTCAACGATACCTTCAGAGGTAAATTTGGTCCTATAGACCCATCAACACTTCACAATGTTCTTTCCTTGCGGTTGGGGAACTAAGTCCCAAGTGTGATTCTTCAACAAAGAATCGATTTTTGTCTGCATATCCTATTCCCATTCAAGTCCTCCTTGAGCATCCAAGTAGGCAACATGATTAGAAGTTTCAAGTACATGAATCATCAATGCAATGTTGGCATGTTTCTTTTGACTTCGAGTTTGTTGTCTAGAGGAAATATCACCGACATCATCTCCAAAATATTCACTTGTATTGGAATCCCATTTGGGTAGACAAGAAACAAGTGATCTGTTTTTCACTATGGAAGGTCGATCAAAAGTTGGAGCAATTTTAGTTGATGGAGAGGGAGGGCTAGTTGAAACAAAGATTGATGGGATAATTGACTCAAAGGTTGATGGTCTAGTCGAAACAAGAATAATGTTCAATTGTCCAGTCAAGGGACTGACAAATGGAATAGGAGAACCAATGTCAGAGACAACATCGAGGGGATCATCCTGCAACAATATAGAGGAGGCATTCAACAACTTGATGCCATAAAATGTCTCATCAAACCATACATTTGGTCTAATAATGATTTTCCATTTGATATGATCAAACAATATATAGGATTTTGAATCTTCAGAGTATCCCATCATGATGCAAGCATGACTCTTTGCATCCAATTTCTTTATGCAATAATAAAAAATATGTTCTTAGGAAACACATCCAAGCACACAGAGGTGGAAAATTGAAGGCTTGTTTCCACACCATCGTTAAATTGGAGTCACTGAAGAAACATCTCGAGTCGAGATGCAATTGAGTAGATAGTTTTCACAATATAGCACTTCAACCCAGAAGCGAGAGGTAAGATATTTATAAAGCATAATAGATCTATCCATTTCGACTAACGTCCGATTCTTTCATTCTATGATGCCATTTTGCTGAGGTGTGTAAGGAACTGACCACTGCTAATCAATACTAGATCGAACCAAGTATTCTTCAAAAGGACGATTTACATACTCACTCTCATTTTTTGATCTTAGGAACTTGATGGGGTGGGCACATTTCTTTTCAAAAAAGGCTCTAAAATCTTTGAACTTTTCAAAGACAAGATTCTTATTCTTCAAAAAATAAACCCAAGTGAAACGAGATAATACATCAATGAAAGTTAAGATATACCTTGCACATGTCAGAGAAGGTAGATTGATGCAACACACATCACTACAAACCGGTTCTAGTAGGTTCTATGCTCGTCACTCTTTGCTAGAGTCAAAGGGTGCCTAATGATGCTTTCCAAGCACACAACCTTTACAGAATCCTTCGGGGGGAAACACTTTAGGTAGACCAACAACCATGTTTTGAGTTTCCATCAATTGTATACTTTGAAAATTCATATGTCTGAGTTGTTCATTCCAAGTTCGACTTTGCTCATCAGCGTGAACAACAAGATCAGTCAGCTCAAAATCGGGTCAAGTTAGGTCACTAAATTTATATAGATTGTCCTTTGGGTTAAGAAACCCTTTGGTGGAAATCAACTGACCTTTCTTCAAATCTCGACCAAAGAATTGATCTAGTCAAAATTCTACAAGCTTACCTATATGTGCTAACTGAGAAAAAGAAAACATATTGGAACTGAGGTTTGGCACATGATAAACATCGACAATCCTCCCATCTCAACAAGAAACATCACCTTGACCAACAATATTGAAAGAAAAATCATCGACAACATAAATATTCCTCTCCTTTGCTTCATCTAAGGGTGTGAACATGGAAACATCCTTTTCCATATGATGTGTGCACCCATAGTCGACTACCCATTCATTATATGTGGAATGAGACAAAAAGGATTGAGAAGTTCTGACTTGGAAGGTGAAATTATCAGCGGGTCGATGAACAATGGACACGTCTCCTTCAAGGTGTTTAACCTTCTCCTCTAAATCATCTCTCTTCTTGTAGCAAACTTTCTCCACATGTCCATTCTTTCCACAATACTAAAATGTCTTCTTCTTTCGACTTTGAAAAGGTGCATCTATTTTCCCTTTAGGTTTCTAGTCAGTGTAGAGGTATCAAACCGTCCTTTTTCCCTATCATTCAAATTTCTCTTTCCCTTGAGCAAGTTGGCTTGATGTTTACCACCAATATTTCCTTTTTCAAGCAATTTGTGCTGATAAGTAATCAAAGACCATATAAATATTCAAAGGTGTAGTCCTTACCATATTTCTTGCATGCTTTCTAGCCGATGTGGATAATCTACATGAACATGTCAAATGGTATTCTCAGATTTAGCAGGACCATCTTGATGAGTTGTATGTCTTTCTTTTGATAATTATTTCCACATTCTCCCAATTTCAGTTGGAGTTCCTTCACACATGCCAAATAGTCCTCTATTCTGTCAAAAGAATGAGGATCAAGAGAGATCAAATCTTTCTCCAACTGCATGACGCGACTTTCATCGACTCTGTCGAACAATGACTTAAAATTCTTCTAGACTTGATGAGGGCATTCGATTCTAGTGATGTGAAACCAAATCTCCCATGAGATATAGGTCATGATAACCCCCACATGCTCATCCTTCTTTCCATCAACAACAAAATTTTCCTGATCGTTTGTTGGATCTGGAATCACAATCTTCATATACTGCCACAATCCTTTACTCTTTAGCAGGGTTTCCATGTTTGGTTTCCATACTATGTAATTTGACCTGTTCAAAATTACATGATCAATATTCAATGCCATCTTCAACATCTAGACATAAACTGTTATGTTTCAACAAGTTCCAATCGACAATCCACTGACCTAAAGTCAATACCATCCGACTCAATAAGGTTTGTGGATAAAAGGAGAGGTTTTAAACCATAAGATCCGATACCATGTTTGGGAATAGGGTGGAACCTAATACAAAACATAAAAGACAGTTCTGGAGATAATCGAAGAGTGAATAAAATTTCAAAGATAAAGATGGTGTCTAAAGACAACATTACAACATTTAAGCACAACACATTGTGATCAGAAAATCACAATGCATATTGGAGATCTTTTACATGACAATTATATCACTTGATTGCTTGATGATAATGACCCATGGGGTTTTCTATTTATAGCCTCAAGATCTAACCAACTTCCATGAAATTGAGAGGATCTTGTTCACATATGAATATGTGTTGTCTATTTGGATCGACAAGGGTGCTTGACTTGACTGCCCATGCATCCAACTCGTAGTCGATTGCTGGGATGGTCAATCCACTGCTCGATTATCTTTGACTGATGGCCGACTATTTGATCGACATGATTGTCAACTACTCGATCGACTAATGTAGAGATCGAGTCGATCACTCGACCAACTATTTCTATATGTAGGTCGATTTCCCGACCGACTGAATCCAGGAGAAGTGTGATGAGCCATCAATGCTTGATGTTCCAACATTAATAATCAATACAAATTCACCACATTCCATCCTTCTTCTTTACAAATTTCACTGAAACTCCCTATAGTGATATACCCAAATGAATAAATCCCATTTCTAGGAGTTCTTGGAGCTACATATGCAATCCTCGCAACTCTAGAGTCATCATAAATTCTTCTGGAAACATATGTGAGAATTCATATAACACAAGATGTTGTTCTATATTTATTGTATCATACTTCTTATTATAGCAGTAACAAAATATGACTTACATTATTTCCTCAAAATTTTCTTTAATTTCAATGCTGAAAAAAATCCTAATAATGGTCCTTTATTCATCCCTACTAGGATTCTTTTATGTCCCAAATCATCTATAAAATAAATCTTATTTTCTTTACAATCTAACACTTCTTCATGACTTTCTAACCAAGCCATACCTATAACTACATCATAGGATCCTAATGTAGTTGAATATATCGATACTTGGGTGACACATACACCAAGGTCAATCTTGCAATCTTTAACTAACTATCCTACTCCCTGCTTAACTTCATAAGTCATTTCTACTTGGTTGAAATACTCTAGATTAATTTCCTTCACTTTTGATATTACTAATGCATTATGAGAAATGAAACTTTTTTTTCTCCTCAATCTATTAATAATGAAAAAATTATATCATTTATCTTACCTGATGTGTCAAGTACTGTAGATTGATGCTTAGCTTGGAAGTTATTCACCACTGCATGGATCCTATGGGATTTACTCAAATCACCTACAATAGTCTGGCTCTTCTCTCGACTATCTCTTCTTTGTTCATGTATACAATTGCCCTGAAAATTTGGCCCTCCACATGTCCAATTCCCCCTTCTTAGAAGGTTGAATCTAACCCCCAGATTGTGAAAAAGTAGTTCTACTATTCTACTATGTATGTTACATCAATGACCTATATGGCAGTCTCTAACTCCCTATGTGATGTCTATGTGTACTCATCACATGTCCTCTTGATGCATCCTCGCTTCCTACTACTGGCCTCGATGCACTAATTGATTGGGAACCCTCTCTCTATCCACCTGGACCTGAATTCATAGATAATCTCAATTGATCGCTCCCCATGATTTCCTCCTAAGATATAATAACTCTTTGTACTTCCTCGTGCAAAATGCATGGCATCAATATTCTAGATTTTGATTTGATATTATAGTTTAATTCATAAAAAATATTAACTCGCAGCTTCTGATCCGTGTTCAAGTGCAGTGCATACCTTAGAAACTCCATGAATTTGGTCTCACACTATAGTATTGACCTATTACTTTGTATCAATGAGTTAAACTCATTTAACAATCTCTCAATGAACTCATATGAAAGGTAGCGCTCCCTGAAATGCTCCTCAAATAGTTCCAAGGAGATATAAGATACATCCTTCCCTAACTACAGTAATAAGGTCTTGCACCAAAGAAAATAATTTCCTTTTAATTGGAAGATACACATATTCCCTTTAAGAATAAAAGTATAATCTCTCAACATGAAACACATTGCCATATTCTCTAACTAGGATTTAGCCGCCTGTCCATCATTGGAACCCCTGAATTTTGGAAATTTTACTTTTTCTAGTTCTTTGTAAACATCGTTATTTGGAGGATTTTGCAATCCCTTGCATGCATTGGAACACATCCTTCTTCCCTTTCGATCCTGTTGATAAGGGTATCCAACATTCTTTGAAAAAAACACATCGTAGTTATTACTTCTCCAGCAGGTGCACATCTTTGATCTTGGACATGTTCCTCTATTGGAATAAAAAACATAGGCATAGGTTGCAGTTGAGTATGGATACCCAACCTCTAGCTAAGATTTCTTCTCATGTCTAATCTGATACGAGGAAACAATTCAAATTTAATTAATTTTATTTTCATTTTAAAAAATAAAAAAATAATAAAAAAAAGTAAACAAATATGTTGAACCACACTCTAGTACCACATGTAACACTCCTAGTGTTAACTTCTTAAAGTAGATGATTACATAAAATGCACAATCAAATTAAAGTTACATTTCTAAATATTTTTTAATCAACCTTTACAAAATGCATAAAATTACACTAGTGAAATTACTTTTTTTAAATATATTAATTAGATAATTACACTTTGGCCCTTTTAAGTGAAAACTATTTCTTTTACATATTAATTAGGTAGTACACTATTCCCCTTTTTACACGAACTTAATTTATGTGAAAATTTAATAATTGAATTTTCATATAATGATATTATATAATATAAATCACTTATACATAACAATACAATATAACAAACCTTATTATATTAATGATATAATAAACTATTCCCCTTTTTACACGAACTTAATTTATGTGAAAATTTAATAATTGAATTTTTAACATAAAAATGTGATATATTATATAATATAAATCACTTATACATAACAATACAATATAACAAACCTTATTATATTAATGATATAGTAAAATATAACAAACCTTATTAGTGGCTGCCTTGAGGCAGCAGGGGCTATAGTGATCGATGTTTYCTCCTTTACACACATTCCAATGTATAATTCAATTATTTATCCAAAGTTTTTCATTGTTGTGTATCTATCAAATATTTTTAAATATATATTTTTTGATCATAGAATATTTTTAGGTTTTATTTGGCCTCATYTYTAGGCGCAACTCTTTATTATTTATGAAGATCTTGGATTAACAYACATATATTTTCTTATGCATTGCTTGAAGGTGGATTAATACTAGACTTTTACTTAACATTAATTTGAATGTTTGTYTTARCATTTTCTGTTAACTAAATTTATCCTAAATTTCCTTAATTATAAATATTATTATGTTTGTTGTTGTGATGTCCAACAGATATAGCTGCACTGTCCAACTATAGTTTTCATGCAAGATCCCTCTAGCTATTAAAGCAAAAGGAGTATTCATATAAAAAAACTACTAAAAAGCATTGCAACAACATTATCCCTAACTTCCATACTGCATCCATTTACGAGAACATTGATGATTCGCTATACTGCACAAGATTGCATTATTTTAGCTTTGTTCATCTCATAAATAGATAAATTTAAGAGTGCAATTACGGCATTTTCTTGAGCTTTGAGATCCTGTGAAGATAGAAGCGATACAACTCCTGCCTCTGCAATGCAATCTCTATGCATTTAGCAAGAAGTATGAGTTCATAAGCAACCTGCCTTTTTGCTTCAAAAGGTCATGTGGCAAGATTTTCTACAAGGAACGCTGTAGTCATCCTTGCAGCTTCTAAAGCTGCCTTGGTACTCATGATGTTTTCCGTTGAAGAACGTTTCTTTTTGTTTTATATTTTTTCAAAAGGATATTATGTGCATCACAATATTGAATAATAAGGCTGCAGGGAGCATGATTTGGAATAATATTTGTGTGCAAAAGCTTATGTCCATTCTTTGGACAAGTAGACTGTCCTTCCTCGATCCATGTGGTAATGGATGATAGCTCATATGTTTGTTCTAGAATCTCAAAAATATAAATACTAGCATAACTGTTAACTCGCCGCTAAGAACGTTGAAAGGTATCGGCTGAAAACTCGTGCCCCCAATATTAAACGTATGTGGTAATCCCTAATCAGTCTGTGGTAATATGAAACGTTTCACTGCACGTTTTAATCTTACTTAATCATTTAAACATGGCATTTACATATCCTTACAGTAATTTTTTAATGTGATTAGGTAAATGTTAAAAAATAAACATGTTAACCGATCCCTTTATAAATGCAAGAAAGTTATGAATAATAAATAAGATTAGGGTTTAAGGTTAAATAAGATTAAAAGATCATTAATTGTACCCATAATAAGAAATAAAAAATAATAAAATGTGGATTTGATGAATTTTCCCAACTATGTCCATGTCCGTTGTTTGCAGATCAATTATCAACCGGTCGGGGGAGAGTTTCTCATCCAGTTCGATTCTTCCTTTAGAATAGCTTGATACATGGGATAGTTCATTCGTAGCTTGAGACATGGGCAAAGATCAGAGCTGAGTTGATACATTGTCACTCGCATCGAATCCATAAAAGCATGTCAATTAAGTACAATAATTCATTTCTTCAATCACAGAGGACCATCATTCATTCAATCACTCAATTATAATGAGTTTGCTGAGCATTCATTCAATCACTCAATTATAATGAGTTTGCTGAGCAGGGAAGACTTTCATATGGGAGGGTTGTTGTTGTTAAGAAACTGAACGAAAGGCATGAAACTATTTAAGCCACTGAGGAATTTCTGACAGAAGTGAGGGTTCTCACCAACGTTCATCACTGTAATATCATTTGTTTACTTGGTTGTTGCATGCAAGGGCGTGAACTCTTGCTGGTTTACAAGTATATGTCCTATAGCAGTCTAAACAAGCATTTGTTTGGTACATTGCTATTATCAATTCTATTGTTTTCAAGGTTCTATTTGTTTATTCCTGAAATCATGTCTACCAGTTTTAACTTGCATAAGGCCTTGATATACTGATATTGGAGCTACGCAGGAGAGATAAAAAGTGATTTGAGCTGGGAAAGCCGTTTAAACATTATGGTGGGCACAATTCGAGGGCTTTCATATCTGCACGAGGATTCCATCGTTCACATTATACATAGAGGTAACAAATATGGAAATATACTTTTAGATGACACATTTAATCCTAAAATAACATATTTTGGATTGGCCAGATTCTTCCCAGAAGAGGAAACACATATTTCTACGACAGTCAGAGGAACAATGTAAGTTGTGCAATTCCTTTGATAATTTCTATCAGATGATCTTCTTTATAAAGTGTCGATTCCGGGGATTAATTTATGGTTTCCACTAATTTAATTTATCATGAGTTAGGGGCTACACTGCGTCGGAGTATGCCGTCCACGAACAATTAAAACAAAAAACAGACATTTATAGTTACAAGATTGTGGTTCTTGAGACCGTGAGTGGGAGAAAGTGCCTGGATAGAAGCCTTCCAGAGCCTATACAACTTCTTCTCCATTGGGTGCGTCTTTGTTTCTAAGAATTGGTTTATTAAATAATTTTGGTTTGGTGATTATAACTTGAAACTCATTTAAAAATATAGAATTAAAATCTGAGCTTGATGATGATGCAGGTTTGTATAAAGTTTTGAATATTTTTGATGCAACATTAGAGCATAAATACCTAAGAGAACAAGCATTGAGAGTAATCACAATTGCACTTCTTTGCAC
Source organism: Picea sitchensis (assembly GCA_010110895.2). Taxonomy (NCBI): domain Eukaryota; kingdom Viridiplantae; phylum Streptophyta; class Pinopsida; order Pinales; family Pinaceae; genus Picea; species Picea sitchensis. The sequence goes on along the minus strand of SNQJ01S0000236.1, from coordinate 185,166 downwards.
TCAATGATTTTGGGCGCTACGACCAACAATGTCACAGGTTACGTCGATGTTAACCAACAATTTAGAGATTCTTGTTCAACCTACACAACCAACGTTTATAGATGCCTTTGCCGACAACTTACAAATTCCTCCACTACCTCCAAGTCTACAACCTTGATTTTTAGTTTATACAAGCATGGGTTGAATGCGTCACTTTTTCTTTATTCAATGCATCCTCAGTTTTGAAGAATTAGCGTAGAAGATTCCATTGCAAGTTACAGAGAACAACAAGGTCAATCATCTATGTTAGGAGAGCTTATTCTCAATTCACCTTAAATTAAATGGAATTTAGCAAATGGAATTGTTTAAATTTATGTAAGTGATCAGTGGTTTAGTTTTTCCACCATTCTGTAAATTTCGTTTTCTCTACTCTGTTCATCTAAATGCAATTTGGTTACACATTAAATATTAACACAATTTTAACATGATTCTTGCTGTTTTCTGTTTGAAACCTGGCAAAACATCAAAGTTTGGCCTACAATTTGTTAAAATTTTGGATGCTTCAATTCCGTCATATGTGAATGGGCATGGTATTATTGCTTCATTGTTGAAATTCTCTTTATTACTTTATGTTGTATCTTCATACAGATCAGTCAAATTATCTCTTTTAGCGCAAAATTTATTTTTTTGCATGGTGGAGCCGAAGTTGGGGAGTTTCTTTGCGTCTTTAACGTTGAATACGTGCATAAAAACGATCCAAATTTCTTTAGGACGCACACCAGACTTTATGACAGAGATACAAATTTAGAGATTAATTATCTATAAAACAGAGAATATATGTATCCCCGGAACTTGCATGCAACTGATAATCTGTAAATTGGATACCTAGCACCGATGCTTTTAGCAGACTTCAAACTCATGGACATATAAAAATTGAAGCAACCAAATCAACTTAGAAAGATTATTATTATTATTTTGACATGATGGGGGCGTCCGACCACCCATATATCACTGAATCGAGAAGCTATTTGCAGAATATAAGCGAAATCTTGAGCCTGTCAAAGGCTCAACCCAGGGGTCGGTAGGGCTGTCAATTTGTATATCACGGAACTCCATGTGTTGTTTGGAGAACATGAAACAATAGAAACACAATTTTCGAAAACTCAAGATAAAAAAGTTGCTAAGTATAGAATGAGAAAACTGTTGGTCGAAGTCATGATTAATGTGAACCCGTAAGTCCACCAACCCATCCATCTTAATCAAATTATTATCCAATTATTATATTTAAATATAAACCTAAACCTTCATTCATATATATATATATATATATAATTTAACAATAATATACATATCTTATAACATTAATGAAGTCTTTTTAAACTAATTTAAAAAAAATTAACATCATAATTTAATTCTATAATCAATAAATAACAATTCATGTAATAAACAATAATTGCATACAATAATAAATTCAAATGCAAATAAAATTAAGATATGTATATCGCCAAAAACGTAGAAATGGAAATGTAATATCATAGACTCAACTTTTTGATATATTTTCAAGAGAAAAGTAAAATATGGAAAAAATTATAAACTACAATAATAATAAACTTAACAATAAAGTTGGTATTAAGAACCAATGATAATAAAATCTTAGCATTATTATTTTATATATAGATAGAGAGAAATTCATACTCACTAATCATATCAAAATAATTATATATCCAAATAAATCCCAAACAAAAATTTGGAAAACCATATCAAAATAATTATATATTGCAAACAAAAATTTGGAAATAAATATTTTGATAAAGTATTTTCTTATGCAATCTTTACTCTCACCATTTTAATTTAACTTTAAGTGGGACATAATTCATATATTTTATTTTAAGAATCTAAACTACACCAGTGCAAATGTATAGGTTGACGCAACTTAATATTTGGACATAGGTTAATCGTGTGCACATTCTTCTATTGACTATTAATTATTTAGTGTCACCAAAAATAATAAGCATGGTTGTAAGGATACTTCCTCTTGAGGTAATAATTTCTCAAGGTGACGTGCTAGTTTAAAATAGTTAGTTAAGAATTCACATAGATTCTGATATTTGAATCATTCTTTAATTAAGAATGTATGCAATTATACAATGATGAGGATTTTACTAAATTTTATTAAGTTTAACGGTAACCAAGTATAATCAATTGTAACAATTCTAGGATTCTGCATTGCAATTGATTAAACAATGAATTTCAAATACAAGGAAAACAATGCAAGTATAAAACGTTTCATGTTTAACACTGGATCATGCTTATATTTATGTTTTAATAAGAATTAAACTATTTAATTATACTTATGTTTTAATAATAATTAAATTATTGCTTTATACTTATGTTTTAATAAGATTTAAACTATCTTCACAAAAACTAGTTCCATGATCCTTCCATGAGCATCCATTATGGATAGGCTACGCTGTTGAAAATAACATGAAGGTAGCGTTCAATATAAATTTACATTTATATTGAACGAAGAATATAATTTAATTTATATATATATATTTATCCGGTATAATCTTGAGCTCGCCAACTGTCAATTATATCGCGGAACTACGGGTGTTGTTTGGAGAACATAGAACAATAGAAGCACAATTAGTGGGAATCGATAGAAAAAGTGGCTAAGTATGGAATGATGAAGCCGTCAGTCAGACTCGTGATACATAAGCATGAGTATAAATTTGAACCCGTGAATCCGCTAACCTGCGCACCTTAATTAAATTATTATCCAATTATTATATTTAAATATAAACCCAAACCTTCATTCACACACACACACACACACATATATAAATAATTTAACCACAATATATATATGTCTCATAGCATTAATGAAATCTTATTAAACTGATTTAAAAAAAATTAACATCATAATTTAATTTTATAATCAATAAATAACAATTCATGTAATCAACAATAATTGTATACAATAATAAATTCAAATGCAAATAAAATTAAGATACACATATCACTGAAAAAAAATAGAAATGAAAATGTAATTTCATATAAAGTTGGTATTGAGAACCAACTATAATAAAATATTTTTAGCATTATTATTTTATATATATATAGAGAGAAATTCCTGCTCACTAACCATATCAGAATAATTATATATTCAAATAAATCCCAAACAAAAATTTAGAAAACCATATCAGAATAATTATATTCAAATAAATAGCAAACAAAAATTTGGAAATAAATATTTTGATAGAGTATTTTCTTATGCAATCATTACTCTCACCATTTTAATTTAAGTGGAGAGTAATTGATATATTCTATTTTAAGAATATAAACTACATCAGTGCAAATATATAGGTTGACACAACTTAATATTTGGACATAGGTTAATCGTGGTGCACAATCTTCTATTGACTATTAATTATTTAGTGTCAACAAAAATAATAAGCATGGTTGTGAAGGATGTTGCCTCTTGAGGTAATAATTTCTCAAGGTGACATGCTAGTTTAAAACAATTGGTTAAGAATTCACATAGATTCCGAGATTTGAATCATCTTTTAATTAGGAATGAATGCAACTATACAATGATGAGGGTTTTACCAAATTTTATTAAGTTTAACCGTACTTTAATAATCCTGCGATTGCTCGGTAAGTTATAAGGTAACCAAGTATAGTCAGTTGTAACAATTCCAGGATTCTCCATTGCAATTGGTTAAACAGTGAATTTCAAATACAACAACATGAAGTTCRATCCCTAGGYAGAGGATATTTTCGATCCAATTATATTTTCTTGAGCTCGCTATCGCAGAACTCAGAGTGTTGTTTAGAGAACATGGAACAATAGAAGCACAATTCCCAGGAACTCGCTATCGAAAAAGTGGCTATGTATGGATTGAGAAAGATGTCGGTCAGATTCGTGATACATAAACATAAGTATAAATGTGAACCCGTGAGTCTGGCAACCCGCGCACCTTAATTAAATTATTATCCAATTATTTTATTTAAATATATAATAATAATTATGTCATAGCATTACTGAAGTCTTATTAAACTAATTTAAAAAAAAAAATAACATCATAATTTAATTCTATAATCGATAAATAACAATTCATGTAATCAACAATAATTGCATACAATAATAAATTCAAATGAAAATAAAATTAAGATATGCATAACATAGAAATGGAAATGTAATATCATAGAGTAACATAAAAGTAAATTTAGATAGATCAACGGTTACTATATGGAAAAGATTATATGGAAAAGATTATAAATTAAATTAATAATAAACCTAACAATAAAGTTGGTATTAAGAACCGACGATAATAAAATCTTAGTTGCATTGTTATTTTATATATAGAGAGAAATTCTTGCTCACTAACCATATCAAAATAATTATATATTCAAATAAATCCCAAACAAAAATTTGGAAAACTATATCATTTTATTTTAAGAATCTAAACTACACCAATGCAAATGTATAGGTTGACGCAACTTAATATTTGGACATAGGTCAATCGTAGTGCACATTCTTATTTAGTGTCAACAAAAAATAATAAGCATGTTTGTGAAGGATACTGCCTCTCAGGTAATAATTTCTCAAGATGACGGGCTAGTTTAAAATAGTTGGTTAAGAATTCACATAGATTCCGAGATTTGAATCATCTTTTAATTAGGAATGCATTTAACTATACAATGATGACGGTTTTACCAAATTTTATTAAGTTTAATTGTACTTTAATAATCCTGCGATTGCTTGATAAGTTATAAGGTAACCAAGTATAGTTACTTGTAACAATTTCAGGATTTTGCATTACAATTGGTTAAACAATGAATTTTAAATACAAGGAAAACAATGCAAGTATAAAACGTTTCATGTTTAATACTGCATCATGCTTATACTTATGTTTTAATAAGAATTAAACTATTTCCTTATACTTAATTTTTAATAAGAATTAAATTATTGCTTTACACTTATGTTTTAATAAGATCTAAACTATCTTCACAAAAACTAGTTCCATGATCTTTCCATGAGCATCCATTATGGATAGGCTAAGTTGTTGAAAATGACATGAAGGTCAATCTCCAGGCAAATGATATTTTCGATCCGATTATATTTTCTTGAGACTGCCACTCTAAGAGTCCGACTGTCAATTTGTATATCTTAGAACTCCGGGCGCTGTTTGGAGAACATGAAACAATAGAAGCACAATTCCCGAGAACCCGCGATCGAAAAAGTGCCTAAGTATGGAATGAAGAAGCCGTCCTTCGGATTGGTAATACATAAACATGAGTATAAATGTGAACCTGTGAGTCTGCCAACCCACGCACCTTAATTAAATTATTATTCAATTATTTTATTTAAATATATAATAATAGTTATGTTTCATAGCATTAATGAAGTCTTATTAAACTAATTTAAAAAAAAAATAACATCATAATTTAATTCTATAATCAATAAATAACAATTCATGTAATCAACAATAATTGCATATAATTGCATTGAATAATAAATTCAAATGAAAATAAAATTAAGATGTGCATATCACTAAAAAAAAATAGAAATGGAAATGTAATATCATAGACTCGATTCCTTGATATATTTTCAATAGAAAAGTAAATTCAGAAAGATCAACGGTTACTATATGGAAAATATTTACTATATGGATAATAATAAACCTAACAATAAATTTGGTATTAAGAATCAACGATAATAAAATCTTCGTAGCATTATTATTTTATATATAGAGAGAGAAATTCTTGCTCACTAACCATATCAAAATAATTATATATTCAAATAAATCTCAAACAAAAATTTGGAAAACCAAGTAGATTTATTTTAACACTATGAAACTAGCTTATTTGTTATCATATTGTTTATGTTTCACCCAAATCATCATCATCAATAATTATAGCATACCAAGTATCACCTCCATTTCTAAATCTACTTGGCAATGACTAAGTTACCATACAATACTTGTTATATTAATGATATAACAACATATCATTCAATAATATACACTGTAAAAATGAAGAGTCAATGGTCACATGGTGGGTAGACCGAATTCTCATTTATACAAAATGCCTCTCATCTTTTGGGACAACAAATCAACAAACACTAGAGTTAAGAGAATTATCTCTCGGTGTTCGAGGTACTGAACCCTCAATGATTGGATTGAAATGATATGGCTCTTGGTAATAGGGATTAACAAACTAATCAAACATAAAGTTGAAATGACACGACTCTTGGAATTAAGGTTAATGAACCAATTCAACACTGGCTTCAAAAGATAGGCCCGTTGGCTCAAGGGTTTCATCCTCTAATGTTGGCTCAGGGGTTTCAACCTATATATCAATCAGAAATATATCATAGTTTATTTTGTCAAGATGACATGGCCTAGATGGCTATCACACATGTCATATTTCCTAAGAATTAGGACACATATTTGCATGCTAATAAATATATATACATTTTTTTAAGGGACAATTGGGTATCAACTTGCTCCATTCCATATTAAAATTAATTTTCTCCATTCCATATTAAAATCTCATAATAATAAAAAAATAAGTTTCTTTTGATTTGAATGTGTTATCTGACCATTCATGGAAAATGATAAATATACATATTCCATAATTACAAAAATTCTTGGGATTGGAAAACATTAATTTGGATAGATACAAAATTACTGTAAAAATATCATATAAAGTATGTCTTCACTTAAATACACATTTTGTGAGGCCTCTTCTTAATAACAATAATTCTTATTAACATAGTAAATTTACAAGGATTACCATATATTTAATTTTGGAATTTTTTATTTTTGAATTGAATTGTAAGTTTTAATTTTTTTTTGCGCCAACTTTTCAGTGGTTGGAAGTTTAATGGTTGATCACTCTACTAAATATTGGAAACATGTCAACAAATTTCCCATGCGGTCACATGCACATGCATGCAGTTATGTTAGGAATGTGCATGTATGTACTCTTCTGTGAGCAAATTGTGTAACTGGTGGATCTAATTATAATCAATTAGTCTAATTGTTTGAGAGATGTTATATATACGAGCATACTCATAGAGGTGAGAGTGCAATGTGTAGTGATTTTGTGAGAGAAAGACGTCATACTGAGGTGTTGTGTGTATGAGAGGAGAGGATGGTTGTATGTCTGGGTCGATTATTGTAATTCTCCCTTGAATAATAAGAATATCGATTATCATTTCACGTGGTTTTTTCCCATATTGGGTTTCCACATAAATTGCCCTGTTAATTGTGTGGTTTGTTGTTCTTGATTTAAGATTGCTTGTTGATGCTCTAGTTATTATGCTCTGTTTTGCTTCCACTTCCCAACAAGTGGTATCATAATAGGTTGAGTAGGTGTCGCAGGTGAGCCAAGGAAAATTGTGTACAGGTCTCCTATGAGCACAAGAACCTTTGGACGTGTTTTTGGCACGTAAGGACAAGAAGACTGAAGTACTAAAAATCCCAAATACTCTCTAAGAACAGAAGGTATGATTGAGTGAGTTTTCAGATCACCGACGCTCCCTAGACAATGTTAGAAAAACGTCGATACTCCCAAGACATAGGAATTTTTCCTAAATTAGCGTACCTGATTTGTACACCACAAAGTGCTGACAAAACAATGCTCCCCATCAACATTCAAGGAGCGCTGATCTCCAAATATCAGCGCTCCCATTCAAGCACCACAAGAGCACCGATCAAAAAAGGAAAACTTCGCATAGTATATGGTATAAGTGGTATAAACTAAAGTTTGAAAGGTGTCTAGTCTTATTATGCATGACATGGTCGTGAGCCTTAAGACCTGGTCGTGAGTTTTATTATGCATGACATGGTCGTGAGCCTTAAGACATGGTCGTGGGTTTTTTTAATGATAAAAGGGTGAGGTGGAGGATACTTTATACGTCATAATATAAGTCATTTTTTAACACTCTTGTCTTATTATGGAGGATATGTATTAAATATTATTTGTTTAAGATAAGTTTTGTGGTTTTGGGTTAAAAGTTTTATTAAGGTATAAAATATTTTTAAAACTTTTTAATTATTAGCTTTGGGTTCAATCTTGAACGATAAGGTTATTTTTTTATATAAAGGTTTGATTTTTAGAAGCAGTGGTTTTGAATTTTTTGTGATAATGGTGAAAGTGTAGAGTTCTAAATTTGAGGTGGAGAAATTCAACAGTGAGAATAGCTTTGCGCTATGGAAGCTTAAGATGCAGGATCTGCTTGCACAACAAGGATTGCAAAAGGCATTGGCTGGAAAGACAAAGAAACCGACAAGCATGACATACAAGGACTGGGAAGATATGGATGCAAGAGCTCTCAATACCATTAATTTGTGTTTGGAAAATGAAGTGTGGAGACAAAAGAAGGTTTGTGGAATAGACTGGAGAGTCTGTATACGACAAAAGTCATTGACAGACATAATCTTCTAGAATAGGCAGTTGTACAACTTGCGGATGAAAGAAGGTATACAAATTGTTGATCACTGGAATGTTTTCAATACTTTGATTTGTCAATTATCTAGTATGGAAGTAAAGTATGAAGATGAGGAAAAGGCGGTTACGCTACTGTGTTTGTTGACTGAGTCTTGGGATAATCTGGTCACAACTATGTGGTTTAGCTCAACATATGCCATTGATTATGACACTCTTGTGGGAGCTCTGCTGTTTGAGGAAATGAGGAGAAGATCCAGTAAGGAAACCTCAACAACATAAGTAATGGCGGTTAGAGGTTGATCTACAGAAGGAGGTAAAGGACAGAAAGGTACAACCAGACCTGAGTCAAAATACAGTAAGGGTAAGGGAAAATGTTGGTTCTGTGGAAAATTTGAGCATCTAAAGAAGGATTGTTGGAAAAGACAACAATCATACAATGAGGACTCCACAAAAGAATAAAATTAAACTATAGGTATGGTTGATGAAGTTTTTTCTGTCTATTGTGTCTCATCACCTATGTTCACATAGAAGGTGCAGGGTGGTGATGGTTGAGTCACTGTGAAATAATAATAATAATAATAATAAATGTATTTACTTTGGAGTTGTAAAAATTATTGATTGCATGTAAATGAGCATATGTCTGTAAGACCTAGATAGGCATGTGTACACCTAGTTTATTAGGTCACCTATGAAAAGTATAGACATAGATTTAGGTAGATTGAATATGTGGCGGGGCATGTATGTTGGGTTAACCTTGACTCGGTGAAAGAGTTAATGAGTTAAATCTGGTTTTTTAGGTCAAAACAAGTGGTTTTTCGGGTCCATGCTTTTTGGGTATCCCGTGGTATTGTGTCCATGGATTGCATGTAATGAAGCCTATAAAAGGCTTGGTGAAATCCATTGTAAATGATCCTAGAGGTAAGCGGTGAAGGATTACTTGGATGGCTTGGTCGGATTTGGTCAAGGGAATGTTCATGTTAAGGTGGAGCACTGAGACTCTAGTGTGAAGTCCCTAGAGGTGAGCGACAAAGGTTCACTTGGGTTGGCTTGGCTGGATTTGGTCAAAGTTGTTCGAATGAAAAGTTTGAGGTGGAGCAGTGTATCCAGGTTAGAAAGGTGGGTCTGTAAAAAGGTTGATGTGTTGGTAGGTCAATCAGGTGTTTGAGAATATATGATGAAAGTAAGTTCATATCCATGGAACTTGGAAAGTATTACAAGGAAGATGGGATCAAATAGACATGTTCATTAATGCCAAATTGCAACAATAATTGTGGGCAAAAGAGGTTGTGATATATGGTAACTCGGTCACCATCGGTTGCAAAAGGATGGAATATTTTGGAAGAGGAATGAACATGTCATTTGGTAATTACTGAAATGTGAAATTATTTGGTTGTGATTCTTGTGTTTTTATCAACATTCTAAGTAGGACCCAGATCAAACAGGTGGATCTTTGATATGATGATAATGTTAAGGGATGAAGAATGTGGGATCCTACTACCCATAAAATCATCATGGAAATAGATGCAATGTTTGATGAATCTACTTTTATAAAATCAAACATAGTAAAACATGAAAGGTTCAAAGCATGATTGGTAGCAGAAGGGTATTTGGAAGGTATTGATTTCCATGAAAGTTTCTCACCAATTGTTAAAATATTGTTTCTATTCATGTTGTGTTAGCACAACTAGATGTTAAAATTGTTTTACATGGAGTTTTTTTGGATAAGGGGATGTAGTTGGAACAACTAGAATGATTAGTTCAGAATCACAACAAAATATTTGTTTGCAAACTCATGGACCATTGTATGGCCTGAAGCCTGCTGGGAAAATGGTACAGGAGGTTTGATTCCTTCATGGTGAGCCAAATTTTATAATAAGTGAGTATAACCATTGTGTTTATGATATATTTATTATCTTGGAGTTAAATTTTATGCTTGTAGCAAGCACAAGCATGTATGAAATCAACGGGTTGACTTAGTTGGTTAGGACGTTTGATATGAAGGATATGGAAGCAAAAAAAAAAATCTTGGGCATGGAAATACACAGAGACAAGAAGGATGGTAAGCTTGGTTGTCACAACAAAAGTATGTGGTGAAGATACTCAAGAAATTCGGTATGAATAGTGTGAAACCAGTAAAATCCCTTTGGCTTTCCATTGTTAGTTTTCTTCAGGTTTATGTTCTAACCGATGAAGAAGAAAAGGGTTATATGTATCGAGTATTATATGCTAGTAGGAAGTTTGATGATTGCGATGGGAAATGGTCATCATTTCACATGCGGTTGGTGTTGTCAGTATACACATGGAAAAACTAGGTGAAGAGCATGGAAATGAGTGTTTCAAACATAGAAGCACAAGTATCACCTACAATGGTTGCAGTGATTTGGTCTGTGGTTATGATTCRTGAGATTTGGATGAGAGGAGATCTACCTCAGGTTATGTCTTGAAAGAATGCAAGGATCTATTGGGTAAGTTGGGACATGCATAATATGTGGTGCTCCATGGTGGTCAAAGTGTTGTGCATTTGACTAACAGTCCAACATATCAAAATGGACAAGTGTATCGGTTTATAAGACAAGTTACTGATGGAGGTAGAATGGTCCATACTGGAGCGAATTGTGCACACATGTTCACGTAACATTACAGTTAGAGAATTTGTGGAGCTATGATGGTGTTTGGATTCTCTTGGCTTGTAGGAAAGGTGATGAATTAATTAAGGGCATGATATATCAGGTAAATTGTTGTCAAGGTGGAGATTGTTGGAAACATGCCAACGAATTTCCCATGCGGTCACATACACATGCATGCAACTATATTAGGAATGTGCATGCATGCACTCTTTTGTGAACAAATTGTGTAACTGGTGGATCTAATTATAATCAGTTAGTCTAACTATTGGAGATGCTATATATACAAGCATACCCATAGAGGTGAGAGTGCAATGTGTAGTTAGTGTGTGAGAGAAAGACACAATACTGAGGTGTTGTGTGTATGAGAGGAGAAGATGATTGTATGCTTGCGTTGGCTATTGTAATTCTCCCTTGAATAATAAGAATACCGATTATCATTTCCCATGGTTTTTTCCTGTATTGGGTTTCCACATAAATCGCTCTGTCAATTGTGTGGTTTTTTGTTCTCGGCTTAATCTTGCTTGTTGATGCTCTGGTTATTATGCTATGTTTTGCTTCCGTTGCCCAACACCAATTCCCAATGGGTACTCTCATTCCCAGGGACCCCCGAGGTGAAATGAGGTTGTATGAAAAGTACAATGCTAACAATTGAGAAGAGAGTGCAGTCATGAGGCTTATGAGGTAATCCCTACCTCAAGCACACACTCTAATAGACTAAACTCAACAACAATTCACCAATAGCAAATTTTGTATTAAGGAAACCATCCAGTGTTAGGGAGAAAAAAGTGTGTGAGATCTCTATCTCAAGCCTTCTTTTATATCATTTGTGGCTCAATCCAGTTGTCAATTTCTGCAAAAATATTTAATTTTTTTAATTACTAATTATTTATTATTCACTCACCCATGTGTCACTCATATGCACAAGTGCAAAATTAATTTCTCTTTTATAAACACAAAATAATAATTATTCATCACCCAACTACTTCTCTTCCTATTTTTACTTCTAGATGTTCCCTTGATCTCCTCCTCTTTCACTATTTGGGGTGCACATGAAGTCACTACTTTATTTAATTAAATCCCCTAGTTAATATTTTTCAAGTCTAAGTATCTTTCCCACTACCCATTTGAATTTGAATTGTTTTTCCCTTTTTCCTCTCTTTATTTCATGATTGCATTAATAATTAATTAAGTTAAATAAAAGTACATTTTCTTCTATTTTATGCCCATTTCTAAATGCATTCATTTTTCTAGTAGCTTTTAAATAAAGTAGTTTATTATTTTTTTTAATTTTTTTGATGAATGCACAATAATCTATATGCTCAATCAATCATTCATAAATTTATTTAATTTTCTCAAATTAAATGAAGTGCATATGCTAGTTAATTATTTTCCCCATATATGCATAATATATATAATTGATACCAAGGGTGTCATACTTCTCCAGACCCTTCAAGCATTACCTTTTGGTAAGTATCAAGGGTGTCATATTCACACATGCTCTTTAAGCATCCAATTTTATTTGGTGGAGGAAATGGTATAATGGGTGAGACCATGTTAATTCAAGTTGTTCCTACCTGTTGAGAGACTAATGGTCATTGAGGAATAATGAAGACACCTTATAGAGCACCCCTCAACTAAACCTTTTGAGTGACCAAATCCATGGCCTACCCTCATGGAAACATGCAACATCTAGGTAAAACAATCATGAAATTTTCAACCTTGAACACATAAAATGAGTTCTAATAGGTGGAAATATAGATGTTGTATTTCCTCCTCTCCTAGTGATACTACGTACATATTTCATACAATCCCATTACCCATTTGTGGAATGATTAACAAGCATGTTCCTTGTGCATGTATACATTGAAATCAATGCATTAAATAGTCCCATATTCATAAATTACAAGCATAACATTAATCACATGAAATATCATAACCTCCTCACTCAATCCAAAATCCATATGATATTGATACAATCCCACATCAATGTGCACTTGTGGCTTCCCTGCCACACTTGGCAAACCATCAATAACATCTAGAAATTAATGCATTATATATATATATATATATATATATATATATATATATATCGATTTCAATGTTTCATAATCATGTAGATCAATACCATCTGTTATGTCATAATACTATATAATTTATCCATCCATGCTTATCATATAAACACTAAAACAAAGATCATTCAAAAATACCATTACGTCAATTAAAGCAAATCCAAAATAGTCAAAAGATTTTAAGTTTCATCATCATAATATATGTCAATAAACCGGGTCATTTTTAACCAAAATGCCCTCAAATAATATGATCCAATAAATCAAACTAGTCAAAGAGGGAACTACGTCTTAAGACAACTTGTCATAAATAAGGTATCCTTCGAAAGAGCCTCCATAGATTTTCACTTCATATATTTTGATAACATTGATGAAGTTACATAAACTTTAATGTAGATTGATGTTGATGCTTAGATCTATTAAGGTCCAAACAACAACCTCACAAGGATATAAATACCCCCCCTACATTTTTATAGAGGTGGTACTCCTTTGTAAATTCTTAAAGATTTATCTTGAATATCTTGGAACTAGTATACAAATGAGAGAATATAAAAGTTTATCCCCAAGGTAGTTCTCTGGGATTTTTTCAAAAAATAATATAGCCTTTGATATTCTTTAAAATAAAATGCATTTGTCCAAAGTTGGACTCGGATTGGGCTCCCGTGGACCATAAAATGAAAGATCAAAATGGGGCTAGACCTGAAAGGAAGACAAAGGGAAACAATTAGAAATCAATTATGTTTTTCTTGGCACGGATAACACACAACTAGATGACTTCTGAACATGAAGATAAAAGAATCGAGAAGAATGTGAACAATTTTACTCACTGTGATGGTGTTCTCTCTCCTGTTATTTTCCTGCCAATGCTCCTTTTGTATTCTTCTGAATTGCAGTATTTGGGCTAGTTGTAACTGTCACTTCTTGATTTTCTTTAGTTATGTTGATTAAGGCTTTTTTTAACCAATTATCAACATAATCCCTCATGGGAGTGAAAATTACTTCTTATTTCAATCTTATATAAAAAATGAATCTTTAATCTCTCGGTAGTAAATTGAAACTTGATGTGATGTGTCTTCTATACCCTCGTTCTTATTCACATAATTGAATAACCAATATTGACCTCAAATTTTGAGAATTCCATTAGACCATTGAACATTTTCGTCGATGCATATTTTAATGTTTCCATTTTTTCCTCAAACTGCTCCTTAGTCATAAACATTGAATTCAAAATGATTTTTGTATCATCAACCTCTCTTGTAGTTCTAGCTAAGTCCAAATCAATTAATTTTAAATAACATCCATCCCTCTTGACACTTAAAGTATCAAGGCCATCCAATATTTCTTTTAAGCATTTAATTCTTTTTATCCAACAAGCCTTTAATTGTTTGATGCGAGATAGGGAGGGTAAGTCTTCTTCCTTTATTTTATGCTAGATCATATTTGAAACTTTAATCACAAAAGTAGTGATTTCCTCTCCATAAATTTTTTTATCATTTTCTACATCAACTTCCAAGTACTGTTTCAAATTTGACATTTTTGATGTCAAAGCAATAAAATTGTTCGTTAAAAAACACAAGTAAACTCGATGTCCCTTTTAATTTCGAACTAGACTTTGGTGTGTCATCCAAAGTCTTCCATGGCTTCATAGTAGTGATTGGACTTGAAAATATTGGAGGTGGCATCAATCTGGTTTCCAATTATTTGATTCTTTATTTCAAACTGGTGTTTTTCCTTTCCATTTCATCAACTGATACTTCCAATTATTCTACTGTATCCTTGTGGATGCGAGAAATTCTGGAAGGTGGTACACCGTTGAGATATAACTTAGAGTTGGATTTTCCTTGATCCTTTTATTCTTTGAATGGAGTCTTTCAGAAATTATTTTTTTAGATATTTTATCAAATAGATCATTTTGTACTATGAATGATTCTTCTTCTGAAAAGACTTGTTCTAGAGTTGTGATTTCAGCTGCAACTTCCTTGCTCTCTTGAAGTCTCTACTCATCATCAAAAAATTCTATATTTTTGATATCAACATCCAGATCCATGTCTTCAATGACGACCTCGTCTTCATGTACGATCTCTTCTACTCTTGCTGGGCACTTTTTCTTTTTCTTTTAACTCAAAGTTTATGAGATTGCTCCAATTTTCCCTTTAGAGGGTTTTGGTTGCCTCTATAATCATAATTATTAGTCAAAGACTTCTTTTTCTCTGGTGCCACTGACTGAAAATTTTCCTTAGGTAGCTCACTTCTCTCTGAAACATTGGGAGAATGAATACTTCTTTCATTAACTACTCTTCCTGTCTATTTGCATTGATATATAGTACTAACGACAATCTTGATATCCTCTGCTTTATTTTCAACAATTATTGTTGGTGGGTCTTGACTGTCGCCCTCCTCTTCTCCAAATAAAAATGTATTAGCAAGTGAAATACTGAAACCAACAGATTTCATATGGTCCAAGAAAAAGTGGTTTGGGTAAAACCCCCTAATTTCGTCTGAAATCTTTAAATTGTACTAGTCCAAATGAACTGCAAATTCATCAATTTTTGAAATACTCCTTAACTTAATTTATCCAACTTTCCATGGTAAAGGAATGCATTGTTTATTTTTTTTATCATGAAAGAAATGTACCCACAATATGTATTATCTGGAAACCTCTGTAACAAACATTTTATGAGGAACATAGTACGGGATATAAAAAGGCCTTTCACAGGAATAATATATTCTAATAACACTATGATGTTCCATATTTTCAAGGCTCCCCTTTTTTCCAGGAAGGTTGATGCTTCCAAGGAAAATTTGGATGTTCTGCCCAAAAATAAGTTTCTTAAAGGAAGAGACGAACATGTTATAGAATTCATAAAAACAATAAGTATCCTTTTTTCCCATAAGGCTTGGTACCACATTGGCACTAGGTTGATTTAACAGTGAATGTTTCTTCCCACACTCAAACCCTTAAATACATGACAATAAGTAATAGAAAATATCAAATATGAGGACATATAAAATATCTTGTTTTTCTTGAAATTTGATAATTGCAAAGAGATTTCTCTAGAAATAATCTTCGCCCAGTCTAAGATTGCTTGTCATGAACCGTGAACTGTAAAATATAAAGAGTCGACAAAAAAATAGTTGTTGTAGTGTCTTGACCTATTACTCTAGCGAAAATCCATGCTATCTCTCAATAAGGGTTTTTAAGTAAACTGAGCTGGATATTGGATATGTCTTCAGGCAATGTTGCAAGATATTCAAGATATTATTATAAAAGTTCAAGTCCACTATTTATTTCCTTCAAGAATCTTATAGATTCGTCTCCTTTGAATGTGATTGTTGGTTCAAGAAGTTTTAATGTTCTTTTGAAAACTGATGGTGATAAAGAAACAAAATATTCTCCTTGGAGTTGGATCATCCTCCGATTTGATCAAATTTGTCGACACACCAGGAAACTATCTCTCTAGAACAAAAAAATTCCAGGTACACATCCTATAATGTACCCAACACCCATGATGAGTCTCGTCACTGTGGAAAATGAATTTTCCTACTAAATACAATTCTAAAAACACCCCATACATATAACAAAAAACCAAGGGGAAACATGCCTATAAAAAATAATGCAACAATATGTTGATTTACCCATGCACCTACAACATTTATAAAATAACACATGCATCTAGTAAACACCGAATAATTACACAACATTCAAATGAAACATTTACATAGCAGAATAATCATAATAAACACAACATAAAACACTTATATCTTAATAATTGACCAACTGGATCCATATAAAGGATGAACCTCTCAGCCATAGGCACTGTTGTTCATTTTCTCTCAATAGAAGGCCACCCTCGAGTTGAGGCTATGATTCCACAAGGAGATATGGTCCATTGTCTGTCCACTCTCCACACACATAGGAGCCCCCATTCTAGGTTCTACTCCTACAATAATTCCAATCCTCCAACTCTCTCTTTTCCCACAACCCACACTACCCAAGGAATGTACCCCCTTCACTACTCACGGTCCCTCAGGATGTATCATTCATCTATCAAGGCCCTTAGTGCATTCATTTGGACATGAAATCTTAGCTGGGGACCCTCAAGAACTCTCAATTTCCCAAGGAGTTTTCACAACAACCCTCACAAGGCTCTGGATTCATTTCCTCAACAGGAAAATGCACTACAGGCTTACAACCCATTTTTACAGGAACACATGCATCTTTCTCAACATCAAACACAACCAAACAATGGCTCCCTTCAAGTATACTATGGTTGGTCCTCTTCCTAACCCTCTACTCTTCCTTTACTACCCAAAAACTACATGTAAAAACTATTATCTATCCAAAAACGTCATTGTCCAAAAACTCTCCCTTGGAAATACAAATTTCCACTCTTTGTTTCCTTGCTTGAATTGATGTACACTCTTCCCCACGCTAATTGTACTCATTCTTACGATCTCCAATAACTATGGGATGTGACTCCTCACACCCACCATATTACAAGAGTTAAATTATTGGATTTCAGAACACTCCATGTCAATTAAAAGGTTATATACAATGATAATAATTTATGAATGTGGTATGGATCAATACCCATGAATAAAATTACCGTTGGGACCTATTATCCCATACCCTAGGGATAACTAAGGATATCACATCTCAAGGCCCACAGATCCTAGACATGGAGTACTCAGAGGCATACGACTTGAGCATGGCCCCTGAGGGCCTCTCTTTTCTTCAATGCAGTCAATTCATCATCAACAACAGTATCTATCTCGATTCCCCACTAGCCTGGTCCTGAAGTAGTAGTGAGTCTTTCTCCATGAGGTAACGAGTCTAGGTATCATGGTATGTATCACTCTGATTTTTGAAGCACTTGAATATGTTGTATCAAATCCTTCTTCCTTTCATGATGTTTACTTGGAAATTATACTCTTTTCCTCATTTATACCTGGAAGGGTAACACAGTGCCCTAGTAAGTTGATCTCCCTTTAGGATGGGTGGCCACTGGGTGGGTCTGTGAAAGGTCATCGTCCGTTCCCTCCATACTTACCACTTTCCATCTTTATTCATCTCATCTCCCTTACCTTTGTTTGGGCATTTTTTATATGAGCTGACCTATTATGACCATGGACATGTAGCGGTATGACACTACCACCTATCTGGTCACCAAACCACAGTAGTGGATCTTGGTGGCATAGCCAAGAGAAAGGGGACTCATCATGAACCAACCTTCTCATCTCCATGAAATGTTTTTGGATAACGTTGTCACCTATGGTCATTAAGTCATGAAAGTGGCCCTCAACTATTCCTTGAAGCACAAAATCAAAATATCAAAAGCAATAAAGCTAAGAGTAAAAGGCAATGAATGGGCTAGGAAACAATAACATTTACGACAAGGTGAATCTCGCCCTCTACAAAGGCACCCACATGTAATATTTTACATTTCCTTGTTATCACATGCACCCTATGCCCATACACTTACCCCATACCACCTCATACACTCACATGATCTGGACTAGATCCAACCTGGGAAACACCCCAAACTTAAGAGAGGTCATCCCAATAGGACACCCTGAGACTTTTTCCAAACCTAACTTGTCAAATTGCATAACGTCTTTGAGGATTTTTTTGGCTTAAAGGGGGGTTTGATGCACATGTTTTTGTAATTTAATTGTTGGATGTGATTTACATGTTAAGATCCCAGTGACTTATGAACCCCTGGAGGGATTACTTTTTGTTACTGCAGGAATTTACCTGGTGGATAGGTACACATGAGTGAATGATTAGATCAAACCTTCATGGGGGACTTAAATCCCACAAATGGATGTTGTAACCCCAGCCAGGGGCAAGAAGACACTAAATATTTGTACCAAGAAGAAAGAAGGACATTGCCTTTGGAGGCACCCTGGTAGACCTAGGCCTAGGGGGATCTTATTTTGACCTAAGATTAATTAAAGTTCAATGGTTTTGTATAAATAAACATAAAGTACTTTCATTTTAGACATCATAACTTATCACACACAAGTGGCGGTCTAAACTTTTCTCCCTCTTTAAGGGTTATTGGCTGAAAAAACTAGTGCACATCTCTTGGGAGAACTTTATGGTGGTGTATTTTGGATTTTTTCATGGTGGAATGGTCTTCAACTAGGGTTTTCCTTGATAATTATTGGTGAAGTAAGTGGAAAATATGCATTTTTAATCATGCAATGAATTTTTGTGGTAAAATTTACTTGTTTCATGTCTAAGATTATGAAATTGCTTGTTTAAACCCTAGGGGAGAAACAACAAATGCTTCTTTCTCTCTATAACTATTCTACTAGCTTGATCTTGTCAATTGTACATTTTATTAAGAGTGATTATTATATCCATAAAATGCTATCTCTCTAGTAATCTTATTCTTGTCACCAACTAAATTGTCTTTCAAAAAAACCAAGGAAGGAAGGTACGCTAGGGCCTATAAGTGCCTACTCTCGAGCAAAACCTCCCTTAAAAGGGGAAAATGCTTGAGGCCCTGAAGTGCCAACACCTATTGCATTTACTTCCTCCCCTAGCTAAGAATTATCATTATTGTATTTCCCAAGTGATATTGTTACATTTATTGACTCCATAAGCCCTAAAAGGATCTGTTTTTCTACACTCTTGTGGATGAATGAGACTAAACAAGCTTTCAACACATCTTCTTGAAATTTTCACTAACACTAACAGCCATATTACCGCTGCTACAATTGTTTTTACGACCCTATTTAGCTGCCTTAATCAGCATACTAATCCCTAAAACTAACCAATAAATTTTCATTTGCCTAGGTGCTATCATCCCAAGGCTCTAGTCTTCCTTTTGCTAGTGTTCTAGGTGCAAATTTCTGAAATTGTTTGAGGTTGTTTATGCTATTTTAATTACTTTTACAACCATCATTGAAGCCCCTTAACAACACTCAAACTATTTATAAAACCACCCAACACTTGTATTAGGAAAACTACTATCATTATATGCTAAAGTGTTTGTTTAAATTGCCTAATTTAAGTACTTTCTAAAGTGGTTTTGTTGTTGTCATAATTATTATTTCACGATTGTTGCAAGTACTTTGACAACCCATTGAAGTCACTTATTGAATTGTTTTGATATTGAAATTGTAAGTGATAAAGTATTATCAAATTTCAAAGTCTTCATATCATTCTTTTCATCATAACTTGCAATTTCCGGATACATTGTTGCTGCTATAATTTTATCTTTGCTTGTCTTTAGTAGAAGATGTTTCTATTTTGACGTCACTAATTTGAAACATTGATATCATTGATTGTTGCTAACGCTTGTTGTTTCATTGGTAAATGGAAGGTATCATTCACCTTGAATTTCTCCTTAACCCCAAACAATACCAAGTGATTTCTTCCTTTTGAGTGACCTAGAGAGAGGGGTGGGTTTTACCTTTGTCTTATCTCCCTTCATCAACCAACTAGGTCTTGGGATGTCTCCCTTGGAGTGAATTTCTTCTCCTCCTCAATTGAAAGAGGTATTCTATTGGGGTGACAGTGACATGACTACCTTCATGTTACATCAATCTATACCTACTTGCCTTTAGGATTTGGGCAAGTATAGATTGTGCAATAACATTTTTGGCGCCATTTCCAGGGAACATCGAGTTAGTTTTCCTCGAACGACACTTTTTCGGTAAGATTTTATCCAAAGACTTCATTTTACAAAGCTTACCTAGAGACTCCATTGAGGGTGATCCCCTCATCCCTTTGATAATCTCAAGGAGATTGTTTGGTGACTCCATTGGTGACGACCCATAACGAACATCAATACACACCTTATTGTTCTGTAGTTCCTATTATTCCCATGGCCCCTCCTAAATGGGCTCCCTAAGAACTCTTCAACACTTTGGACTTGTCCGATATCAAAGGGGGATTACATGATCTCCCTAAAGATGTCGATTCATGGATACCCGAGTTTTCTGGAGAGTCTGGGGCTTCTGGTAACACACATTGGACCAATTGTTTTGAGAGCTATGACTTATATCAGTCTGGGAAAGAACATCCTGACACATTCATGAAACTTTTCCTTTCCTCACTTACTGGAGATTCTAGAAAATGGAGCACTAACCTCCCAAGCAAAATCCTCACAACCTGTGAAGATTTAGATCAATTTATCTTGCAAAGATGGGGTATGATGGAAGATATGGCCTCCCTTTATTTGCAATATCTCAAAATTTACAAACAAAATGATGAACCTGTTAGGGAATTTAATGATAGGTTTAATACCTTACTTGGTCAAATTGATTCTGAATTTCTACCAGAGAGCGATATTCTCAGACAATACTTCAATTCTTTCGAAGGAAACTTCCAATCCCTCCTCAGGAACCGATTCCCTACAAACCTCAAGGAGGCACAAGATGGTGCTTGCCACATTGAGGAAAATATCAAATGGTGTGATCCCATTTCCTAGGCCAACCCTCTTCATGACCAAGATGATATCTTATGGTTCAATGAGGAAAACATGGAAGAAGAAGAACATGATTTCCCAAAGATACTAGAGGAAAACAATGAGATTAAGTTAGCCATTCCCCCAAAAGGGAATGGTACTTGGAAGAATGGGTTCTCAAATATGAAAGATGCCTTAATTTTTTCAAAACAACATGGACCCTCTAAGGATCTAGGTACCTCTGAAGAAATCATTGAGTTGGAAAGGGAACTATAACAAGCCCAAAAGCCTCCTTCTATGAGACTTCCTCAAAATACTAGTCAGACAATAAAACATCATGCTCCAAAAGAACAAATTTGTCTAAACACCTCAGATCTACAAAATGTTGCGAGGCAAGGAGATGATTCTAGGTCCTTATCGTGCAAAGACTCCTATTTTGAGTGTGATCACTTGAAGGCTACTCATGAGAAACCTAATTATGTAGATTCCATCTTTACCTTGTTCACACCAAAGCAAGTCCAAGGAAATCAATACATGAGGAATCCTAGGATTGGGTGTTTGAGCCAAACAAGTGAGGACTCAAGGGAGAAACTTGAAGATCCCTAGGTGTGTGCTAGAGATCTACCCCAACCTTTCCAAAAATCTAGCAATGATAGGACCAACCTAAGCACTAGTATGGCTTATATATTACAAAAGGTAAAAAGGATTCGTGGAATGTTGGAAATCACTTATTTGACAAAACAAACCCCAGATGACCAACAATCGTTTGAACAAACTTCCACACTATTACAAATTGGTCATTTTGAGCAAAATGAACAAACACCCTTTCTCACTTCATTGCTAATATATTACCTATGTATTCACAACTGCATGCTTGACTTCGAGTCATCTGTCAATATCATGAGTTTGAAGGTTATGAACCAATTAGGGATGGAAGTTACAGGGCCTTATACCAACGTCTGTAGATTTGAGTCAAAGGGGATCAAGGTCTACGACTTGATGAAAGGTCTTGAACTCCACCTTGCTGACTACCCTTATTTCCCCATCATAATGGATGCCATTGTTGTTGACATACCTAATACTTGGGGAATGATATTATCTAGGGAATGGGATGTTACTTTAGGCAGAAGTTTGTAGATGGACTTGTCCTGCGCAACTATCCCCATTGGGGACCAAGATTGTATCACTTTGCATAATAAGCCAAAGAGGATGGAACACATTGAAAGGTGTAATAATGGACATAGTAACTACAAATCAATATATCATTTCTTATTTCAATACTGAACTGCTCTTCCCTTGGTAGAAGAAGACAATATTAATGAGATAACATGGACCAAGGGAAGGGGTGACCATAATCTTCCTAGTAATCACAAGGACAACATTGCACAAGGTATTAACGAGACGTTACATTTGCACGAAATATACATAAAGCATAGTGATTTGGTAGAATCCCACCCCATCATTATGGAACAAGAGAGAGATACATGTTGGGGTGATTATCTTGATGATGCCTCTAACCTCTCTGAAGACTGGGATGACTATTCTTCTACACAAGAGGATGAAATTGACGATTTCATAATGTTTAGAGGGAAATGCGTTGGCTTTGTCAAATGGAAGGGGGATGATGAACAATTTTTGATTGATCCAAACCAATAATATGTACTTACTACAGAACCCCACCCCCTCCCTCAACACAATACATCAGAATACAAGAAGCAGTTGATTCTGAAGGAGGGGACTACAAGCAAGGATATTTGGTTTTTGAGTGGGATACAAAGATGGGGGAACCTAACAACATTAAGGGATGCACAAAGTTTTGTCTTGGACCCTTCAAGATCAGAATGAAGTCAGACAACGATTCCTACTATTTATCCACACTTGAAGGTAGGAAACGTCCATTACCAGTTATTGGACGCCTCCTCAAACCCCATCATGGGGTAGAGATTTGACTTCACAGGTAACTACAGGTAAGTTAGACTAGGTAGGAATTTTTTCATCCATTGTATATACCATTTTCATATCATATTAGAATAATTGTAGTTTCATTTTCATATTGTCTTGTTTCATTATTTATATATGTATGCTCATGTTCACATGCTAGATTAGAGATGCTCTTTATTTGATTTTATTATATCATATATAAATAAGGGGTGATATCACCACCCTAAGGATTACTTATCCTTTGTTGATATTTAGAAGACACTGGTCATACTAAATATGTTGAGGTTCACATGCACTCTATGGTGAGAACATGTCCCCGAGTTGGAGCCAGATGTTATCCCCTACCATAGGGATAACTAAGGAGATCATGTCTCGAGGCCCATAGGTCCTAGACATGGAGTATCAAGAGGCGACCAACTTGAGCATGGCCTCAGAGGGCCCCTCTTTTCTTCAATGCAGTCCATTCATCATCAAAACAATATCCATCCCCACTAGCCTGGTCCTGAATTAGTAGTGAGTCTTGCTGCATGAGGTAACGGGTCCATTTATCATGGTATGTGTCACTCTCATTTTTGAAGCACTTGAATATGTTTTATCAAATCCTTATTCATTTCATGATGTTTGCTTGGAAGTTATTCTCTTTGCCTCGTTTATACCTGGAAGGGTAACACTGTGCCCTAGTAAGTTGATCTTTCTTTAGGATGGGTTTCCACTGGGTGGGTCTGGGAAAGTTCATTGTCCTATCTCGCCATACTTACCACTTTCCATCTTTATTCCTCTCATCTCCCTTACCTTTGTTTGGGAATTAGGATTGGCTACACTAGGAAGGGTTGTACCTTACCTCGTGGGAAGAAAGGGATAAAGGCATAGAGGGTAAAAGTAGCTGGAAAGAGTTAAAATATAATATTGAAACCTTTGAGATTCTTCTCCCAGGGATTCCTGAGTAATTATTAAAAAGATTCTCAGTAAGAAAAGGGGACCCATAAGATACATAAACACTCAAGGTACTAGTTGATGGATAGGAGGTCTCATCACGAGTCGACCTATTATGACCATGGGCATGTAGTGGTATGATACTACCAGCTATTTGGTCACCAAACCAGAGTAGTGGCTCTTGGTGGCATAACCAAGAGAAAGGGGGTCTCATCACGAGCCAACCTTTTCATTGTTGGTTGTGGAGCCTGGTTATCTTCCTAATTCAAAGGTCTTTGTTTTCAGCCCTTTTTATACCCCATGAAGACTTTACACCCTAGAAGAATGTAAACTCATCCACGTGGGGGAGTGCATGGGGGTTAATCTCCCTATTGGGTTCGGGGGAAAGCGATCCCTTGAGGGAAAAATTCCCTTGTAAATGTATATTGTAATTTCATTATAAATCTGGACCATTCATTATAAGGTCGTAGATATAATGATAGAAGTTATGTTAGGGTTTTTTTTCTCTAGAAGGAAACCTTCTTTTATGAAGGAAATGTATTGCATCTATGGATCATAGCGAATATTGTATTATGAGAGAGGAGACTGTGAGAGAAAGAAGAGGAAGTTGCAGTGGGTTTGTTGTAGGTTGTATCCCTTCATTTTCTAGATAATAATAAAGGAAGGATCTAGAAATTTCTCTTGTGGACGTAGCCCACACTGGGTGAACCACGTATATCCATGTCTCTATTGTGTTGTGTATCTTCTATGTTTTATTTCCATTTTTATTTTTATTTTATTGCACCGTGATCCTATTTTTATAACAAATGGTATCAGAGAGAAAGGTAACTCATAGGAAAAGAGGGTTCCTGGTTCGAGTGGGAGAAATGGCGGAAGATGGAAAGTTTAGGGTCGAGAAATTTAATGGCCAAAACTACCAGTTATGGAGGATGAAAATGGAAGATTATTTATTTCAGAAGGATCTATTCCTACCATTGGGCAGAATAGCAAATAAGCCAACAACTATGAAGGACGAAGAATGGGATATTCTTGACATAAAGGCTCTAGGAATGATACAGCTGAGCCTGGCAACATCGGTGGATTTCTATATTTCAAAAGAAAAGACAACGAAGGATTTAATGGACACATTGGCTAAATTTTATGAAAAAACCTCGACGTCCAATAAGGTATTTCTAATGAAGAGATTATTTAATATGAAGATGTAAGAAGGTGGGTTTGTTGTAGATCATTTAAATGAATTTAATATGGTTACTAATCAACTAAGTTCTGTAAAAGTAGACTTTGATGATGAGGTTAGGGCTCTTCTAATCTTGTGCTCATTGCCAGAAAGCTAGAACGACTTGTTCATGGCTATAAGTAACTCTGTCTCTGGTTCAAATAATTTAAAATTTGATGATGTTGTTGGTGTTATACTTAGTGAGGAAATGCGACGGAAAAGCATAGGTGAGACATCAGGTAATGCGTTGAACATGGAGAACAAGGGAAGACAAAAGGATAGAGGAAAGGGCTTAGGGAATCGTGGGAATTCTAGGAAGGGCAGATCCAAATCCAAACTTGGAAATATAGAGTGCTGGAATTTTGGGAAGAATGGACATCTGAAGAAAGACTACAGAGCTCCAAAGAAACAAAGAGATGGACAACAAGAGAAAAATCAGGAAGCAAATGTAATAGGTGATGTGTTACAAGATGCTTTGATTCTTTCTATAGATAATATTTCTAAGTCTTGGGTGGTATATTTAGGGGCTTCATTTCATGCCACATTCCATAGGAAACATTTTCTAGATTATATTCAAGGTGATTTTGGACAGGTTCATTTGGGTGATGATGCACCATGAAAAGTTGTTGGAATGGGAAAGGTAAAAAGAAAGCAAATCAATGGAAACCAATTTTTGTTGAAAGAGGTAAGACATGTTCCAGATCTAAGGAAAAATCTAATTTTAACATGACAATTGGAAAGTGAAGGTTGTATATCCAGATTTATAGATAATGTGTGGAAGGTCACCAAAGGATAATTGGTGATAGAAAAAGGAGAAAAGGTAGGTACATTGTATTTATGTACTCGTAATACTGACTCTTCTATCTCTTTAGCTTCTACATGAGTGGATACAACATCGTGGCATCATAGGCTTGGACACATGAGTGAGAAGGGGATGTTGGCATGTTTTACAGGCAACGTATTCTTTTCATTGATGGAAAGTACAACAACGAAGATGGCTTAAGTACAGGAAGAATGTGCCAGGCGGGCACCAAAAGTATTTTGGGAATACGCAGCAGAGCAAGCTCGATAAGATCAGAAGAGATAGTGCAGAGTATGCGTGTTTGTCATTGATGGCAAAGATCATGACCAACAACACAGGGATAATGGCATGGAAATGGCAAGTTCAACAAGTGATCGTTGGATCCCATTCAAAAGCGCAAACTCCAGGAGTCAAGAAAGCAACTCACGACAGAAAATCGTGAAATGTGAAACCACGACTTAATTTCCATTTCGGAGTTTCGAATACTGGGAGTTGGAGGTGTCTAGGACACTCACGACAAGAATATAGAAATCGCGAAATGCGAAACCACGACTTAATCTGAGTCATTGATCAAAGGGAGATCGTGGACCATTGATCTGACTCCATTTCAGAGTTTCGGATACCGGGAGTTGGAGGTGTCAAGAACACTCACAACAAGAATGACGAAATCGCGAAATGCAAAACCACAACTTAATCTGAGTCGTTGATCAAAGGGAGATTGTGGACCGTTGATCTGACTCCATTTCGGAGTTTCAGATACCGGGAGTTGGAGGAGTCAAAGAAGCAAATCACGACAAGAATTCAGGATATGCGAAATCACGAAAAGATCTAGACCGTCGAACCATCAAGATTATGGACCATTGATCTGACTTGATTTTGGAGTTTCGATGATTGCAACATGAAGAATCGAGACTCTTCATCATAGGAGTCCCGAAGTTGCGAAATGCGAAACGCCAAAAATTTCGAGGTTCGTGACTTGGAGTGTCGAAACACTTCAACACAGAAATGCCAAAATGGCGAAATGTGAAACGCCAAAAATTTTGGGGTTCGTGACTTGGAGTGTCGAAACACTTCAACACAGAAATGCCGAAACGCCGAAAATTTCAGGGTTCGTGACTTCAAGTGTCGAAACACTTCACCACAGAAATGTCGAAACGTCGAAATGTGAAACGCTGAAATACCTTTTGGTGTAGGCTGTGGTCACCATCAGTGGTCATGTGAGAGGGAGGAGCTAGCACCAAGCTAAGCTCCTTTTCGGCGATTGTAACATGAAGAGTCAAGACTCTTCACCACAGGAATGTCGAAATGCTGAAATGCGAAATGCGTGTTCAAAATTGGCCCCTGGTCATAACCTATGGTCACATAGACGAAGGCTCAAGGGGGGAGATAGCATGAAGCTAATCTCCATTTCAGAGATCACGACTTGGAGAGTCGAGATGCCTCACAACAGGAATTGTTGAAATGCGAATCGCGAAAGCACCTTCTGAACAGGCGTGTGGTCACCGCCTGAGGCCACATGTGAAAGGAAAGGTGAAAGGTGCCAAGGGCATAAGGCTCAAGAGGTTCATAGTGTAACTTCCAGAAACCACTGATTGTTTCTACACAGAAAACTCAAAGAGGCCTAAGTGTGATTGCCAAAGGAGCTGAAGAGTCTCAAGGCATCTGCCAGTGGAATGAAGACTGTTCATAGAGGTGATTGAAATATGGAAGAGCGTTGAAGCCTGTAACTGTAATAGAGAAGATGAGCTCAACTATGATAGAGAAGACGAAGAGTCTGGACTGCTAGACAGGCTAAGGAATCTCAACATAACACCCAGTGATGATGAACGCATGGGTATAACCGCCAGAAAACCTGAGGAATTGCCATGATGACCAGGAAGAGGAATCAACACGAGGAGAACATGCAGAACAAGGAGAGTGTGTTGATTCTCAAGGGAGTGAAGCGGTGGTAATGTGGAGTGGCAGTGAATATCCCGATGTGGAGAACAATGGTGGGGTGTAGAGCATGCAGAAGTATTGCGCATATAGTATGCACAAGGTGCACAGAGACTATAAGAATGAAGAACAAAGAAGAAATGAGTGTTTTTGTTGAGAGTGATTCAGGCGTGTAGAAGGAGGCAGTGTGCAACAACTGAAATACACAGAAGAGGAATGGTGCATTGAATGGACATGGCGCACAGAGCATAAAAGGCGGAAGAACAAAAAGCGCAAGGCATGTGTGCAGGAAGACAATGATGCAGACATAGCAGGGCAGTGTAGCAGAACAGTGACGAGACTAGTAAGCCATTGATGAACATTATATCACTGTAATAATTTTTAGTAGCAAATATTGATATTTCAGGGTGGTTGGGAGGTGCTAGGGAGGACTGTTGTGCTCAAAGGTTCAAGTGGGTGCTTGAACATGAGACTATAAGAATGAAGAACAAAGAAGAAATGTGGGTTTCTATTGTTGAGAGGAACTGTTGTAGAAGGAGGCAGCAAACAACCGAACCACACAGAAGAGAAGCACGCAGCATGCGTGCTACGAAGAACAAAAAGCCGCAAGGCATGTGCGTGAAATAACGATGCACATAAAGGTATAGCAGCCAGTAACGCTGACAGACCAGTAAAGCCACTGATGAACATTACATCATCAATAATTCCCTTTAGCAGCAACATTGGATATTTCAGGGTGTTGGGAGGTTAGGGATAATCCGAAGCTCAAAGGTTCCGCGGGTGCTCGAACATGGGAGTTAGAAGCCCATCCGGGTTGCATCCGCAGAACTGTGGCACAGTGGTGCAAGGGAGAACATTGGTTCCTTGATATACAGGTCGGTGCCTATATAACTGGAAGTTGGTGCTTCTCCAACCGTTTGGTGCAAGAACTTAGGAAGTTGGTGCTCCATCCGGGGCCATACGGAACTTTAGAGCTGGAGCTTCCTCTATGGGTGCTAGGGAAACCAGAGTTGGTGCTTCTGGGTGCTAGAGAAACCGAGAGTTGGTGCTTCCTTCTAGTTGGTGCTAGAGAAATCGGAGAGTTGGTGCTCTTAGCACCAACTCTCTGTTTTCTAGTATGTGCTAGAGAAAACATAGATTTGGTTCTCTTAGCAAGTTGCAGTTTGCAAAATTGAGGTTGTAGCCCCATTATGAGTTGGTGCTCATAAGTATGATAATGTATAGAATGTAAATATTATTTATCATATAAAGAAGAAGAGGTTTTTACCCTTTATGTACTCTGTGAAATATCCGCCCTCCAGGTATCCAGCGCGTGAATGATGTTGAATTAATTTGCCATTATTGTGATTGTCATTGAGTGTTCTATAAAGAGCTTAAAATAAGCATAATTGCCAGAAGAATGGTAACAACTTATTCACCCCCCTCCGCCTGTTGTCCAACGGGGATGCATATAATTCAATAAAAAAACTTGCTTCCGTGATCTTAAAACAAACCTGATTTGAACTCGGTGGAGCATTGTGTTTATGGAAAATAAAAGAGAGTGAGATTTCTCAGAGTTGCAGAAAAGAAAAAGAGTGAAAGGTTGAGCTTGTGCATACATATGTATAGGGACCAACACATAATTATCATCTCTTGGTGGCTCTCGCTATTATGTTACTTTTATTGATGATGAAACTAGAAAAATTTGGGTTTATTGCATTCGACAAAATCTGATGTTTTTGATAATTCTTTAAGAAATGGAAAGCTTTATTGAGAAATGATGGAAAAGGTTGAAGTGTCTCAGATCATAATGGAGAATATTGCAAAGAAGGAGTTTCATGATTACCGGCATACCATGGGATTCATAGAGAGAAGATAGTCTCCAAGAACACCACAAGAAAATGGTGTGTCGAAGGATGAACATGGAAATCATGGAGCATGAAAGGAGTATGATATTTCATGATGAGCCTTACATTTTGGGAAGATGTTGTAGATTTTCCCATATTGATAAAGAAAATAGAACAAAGTTGAGGCAAAATCCAAGAAGTGTACCCTTATTGATAGTGTTAATGATTTTGGTTATCGCTATGGGATTATCAAAATAGAAAAATAATAAGGAGTAGAGATGTCATATTCAATGAGAAGGTCATGCAAGATCAATTGTAGGAAGAAACAGAGGAAAAAAAAAAAAAAAAATACACAGTGCTTGATGAGATCACTGAATTTTTTTTTCCAAAGGAACCAGAAAATCAAAATGTACAACAACGGGAGAAACATGTACCTCAAAATCCTGCAAGTGCTGTTAGAAGATCTACCAGGTTAAGTAGACCCCCTGAACGATACTCTCCTTCATTGTATTATTTATTGTTGACTGATACTGGTGAACCAAAATGTTATGAAGAGGCAATGCAGGTAGACACAAAAAAGAAGTGGGAGCAAGGCATGAAAGATGAAATGGATTCCTTGGTAAATAACCATACTTGGGACCTTGTTCAGTTGCCTGCAGGAAAAATATCATTGCAGAATAAATGTGTTTACAAGTTGAAGGAAGAAGATGGAGGAAAAAAGCGGTACAAGGCTAGACTTGTTGTAAAGGGGTTTGCACAAAAGAAAGTTATAGATTTTGATGAAATATTTTCTCCTGTTGTTAAAATGACTTAAATTAGGACTATTTTAAGTCTTGTGGGAGTAGAAGATTTGCATCTTGAACAGTTAGATGTAAAAACAACTTTTCTCCATGTGGATTTGGAGGAAGAGATTTATATGTAGCAACCACAGGGGTATGAGGTCAATGGGAAGGAGAATTTGGTATGCAGGTTGAATAAGAGCTTGTATGGCCTAAAGAAATATCCAAGGAAATGGTATTTGAAGATTGACAGGTTTATGACAGAACATGGTTATAGTAGATGTCATTCTGATCACTGTGTTTATTTTAAAAAGCTAGAAAATGGAAGCTATATTATCTTGCTATTGTATGTAGATGACATGCTTGTTGCAAAGTATAATATGCAAGATACAAATGTGCTCAAGAAGAAATTATCTAATTCATTTGCGGTGAAGGATTTGGGTGCTGCAAAGAAAATCGTTGGTATGAGAATAAAAAGAGACAGGAAAAATCGCAAAATGACATTGTCTCAGGGTTAGTACATAGAGAAGGCGTTGGGGAGGTTTAGATTGCAGAATGAAAAACCAGTTAGTACACCTTTGGCCATCCATTTCAAATTGACTAAGGAAATGTGTCCCAAGACATAGGAGGAGATAGAATACATGTCCAGGGTCCCTTATTCATCAACAATTGGCATCTTTATGTATGTGATGGTTTGCACAAGACCAGATATTGCACATGCAATGGGAGTTGTGAGTAGGTATATGAACAATCTAGGTAAAGAACATTGGGAGGTAGTAAAGTGGATTCTCAGGTATTTTAGAGGTACTTCTACTCATGCATTATGTTTTGGAGGTTCAGACACTTTTCTACAGGGATATGTTGATTCAGATATGGAAAGTGATAAATATAGTAGGAGGAGCACCACAGGGTATGTTTTTACTATAGGTGGAACAACAGTAAGTTGGATTTAAAAACTACAAAAGTTTTTTGCACTTTCAATAATAAAAGCAGAGTATGTTGTTGCTATAGAGGATAGTAAAGAAATGATTTAGTTACAGAGGTTTATGGAGGAATTGGGAAAGAAGCAGGAGAATAACAGGTTGTACTATGACAGTGAGAGTGCCATTCATCTTGTAAATAACTCGACCTTCCATTATAAGACTAATCATATACAACTGAGGTACCATTTCATACGATCCATCTTGGGATATGGACATTTGAAGTTGGAATAGATACACACTAGCCAAAATCCTGCAGACATGTTAACAAAGGCAGTAACCATGGAGAAATTGAGTTCTTTCTCAGTTTCAGTTTGTCTTCAAGCATGAAGGTGAAGATGATAAATTTTCCAGGTCCAAGAAGGTTCATAGTCCATCAAATACAACTGTGGTGGAGTTGTTGAGATTAGTCTCCAAGTGGGATATTATTGGTTGTGGAGCCTGATTATCTTCCTAATTTAGAGGTCTTTGTTTTCAGCCATGTTTATACCCCATGAAGACTTTACACCCCAGAAGAATGTACACTCATCCATGCGACAGAGTGTAGGGGGGGAGGGTTACCCCCCCTACGGGGTCCTGGGGCAAGCAGGTCCTCGGCGGGGGTTCGGGGGAGAATCCCCCAAAGGAAAAATTGCCTTGTAAATGTATATTATGATTTCATTGTAAATATGGACCGTTCATTATAAGGTTGCATATCTAATGGTATAAGTTATGTTAGGTTATTTTTCCTTAGAAGGAAACCCTCTTTAATGAGGGAAATGTATTGCGGCTATGGATCATAACGAATATTGTATTCCGAGAGAGGAGACTGTGAGAGAAAGAAGAGGAAGTTACAACATGTTGTTGTAGGTTATATCCCTTCATTTGTTGGATAATAATAAATGAAGGACCTATAAATTTCTCTGGTGGACGTAGCCCACACTGGGTGAACCACGTATATCCGTGTCTCTATTGTATTGTGTATCTTCTGTGTTTTATTTTATTGGTCTGCGATCCTATTTTTCTAACACTCATCTCCGTGAAATGTTTGTGGATAACGTTGTCACCTCTAGTCATCAAGCCAAGATAGTGACCCTCAACTATTCCCTTGAAGCACAAAGAAAAAGATCAAAAGAAATAAAGCTGAGAGTAAAAGGCAATGAATGGGCTAGGAAACAATAACATTTATGACAAGGTGCAATTGTCCCTTTACAAAGGCACCCATAGGTAATATTTTACATTTCCCT